>VWZP01001888.1:2498915-2683820 GCA_013396995.1 Dicaeum eximium
CCCTCTATTTTCTCCCTCCCCCGCGCCGCCCCGGTAGGCTGCGGGCTGCGCGCTTGCCTCCCCGCGGGGCGCAGCGGCCGGGGTGATGCGGAGCAGGAAGTGGCCGCCGCGGGAGCCGCGCGGTTCCACGTGGCCGCCCCGCACCGCGGCGGGAGCGCCTCGCCCCGGGCCGCCGCTCGCCCCTGCCCCCGCCCCGCACAGCGCCGGGCGTGCCTCCCCTGCACCTGCTCCCGCCCCGACCGCCGCTGCGGCCAGCCCCGCCCGCAGCCCCCGGGAAAGCGGGGAGCAGCGGCGCACCTCGAGTGCGGTCTGGGCTCTCCCAGCTGGGTGGGCAGCGCTGCTTGGGCACCGATTTGTAAAAATTAAGGTGCAAACGTTTAACTTCAAGGGTTGTCATAAAGCGTAGGGTAAGGCAGGCCCGATAATTGTTGTCTGCAACCTGGACCGAGTAGAACTGGAAAGTCAACAGATTTTTCTTGGAGATAGCAGATTAAGTACAAGATTACGGAGATGCTATCAGCGCCACAGCTTGTGTGTTATTTTGTTACTAATTTTCTGCACTAAAAGTTAGGCATCCTATTTCCTCCTTTGAAGGAATGCCACACGTGCATGCACACACACAGAGAAATCTGATAATGTAAACTCCGAAAACCAGAGTGATGCAAGAACAGTACTGCCAATGTAGTATTACTTTTGGGGTTTTTTTTCTGTGTATTCAGTACTATCCCCTTGCTCCAATGTTTTTCCATTCTACTTCTTATGTGCACTGGGAGGGTATCAGATCCATGGATCTTGAACATTAACTTTCAATGATAAGGACTGTGGAAACAGAACAGGATATTACACCTTGAACAGGATAACTTTGGAGGAAAAAACCTGCCCACACCTAGGTGACCTTTGTAATTGGACACACCTAGCCACAGAAGTCTCTGTTTATTCATATAACTTGTGCTATAGCACTGCATGATATCTTTTTTTTTCCTTCCCCATTCTGTAAGATCAAGGTGTGAGACAAATGCAGTGTTTAAGGCATGAGCAACATCTCTAATCCTTACAAGTGTTTGCACAGCCCTGTGACTTCCACAGGAGCACACAACTGTTTTCCCCAAAGCCCCCTCCCTGTCTGCAGCTGCAGCAACCACACAAATATCCCAACATAAAGGTTTAGGTGACTGTTTTCAGGCAGATAGCAACATCTGCACAGGGCTGTGAGGGACTATTAGGGGTTTTTTGGATGGGAAACACATAGAGTTGAAGTGCCTAGCTCTGAACAGATCCCCTGGCTTGCTGAGCCCAGAAGGAAAGGCAAGTTGGGGCTGTAAACTGTGAAGGTAGGCTGTCAAAGAAGTATAGAAGCACCTCCCCAACTCTTCCTTCACTCCTTAGTGGAGACCTTACTGCAGCAAACAGTGCTCTTTCCCATTGTTGTTTCATTCTTCAGTTTTGCCATCCCTTTTTAATGTCCTGTGCTGTTGCTCTCAGCACACTCAAGAAAAGTAAAGTTAGTTAATAGCACTGCATGGAGGGTACAGCCATGGGATGTGATACTGCTCTGCTGCTGCTCCTCAGGGCTGAGAGTGGTGGGGACAGACCCTCTGTGTGCAAGTTGATATGGTAAGAACTCACATTTGTAAGGCTGCCTGCTGAAACCAGATTTGGGTTTGGGTTTTTTTTTTTCATATGGAGGTGTATGTTCTACACAAAGCCATAGGCAGAGGTAAACCATACATCCATGATTTCACAGAGAGCCACACCGCTGGAAGATGACCAAGAGCTTTGTCTGTTTGGTTTTAGATACCCCAAATCTCGCTGCCAGTGAACTCCCCCATTAGCTCTCCGAGGACAATGGCTTCTGTAGCAGAATTTTAACCACCCCTGTGTTTGCTTCATCCTGAAAGAGAAGTGGCTGATGCCCACTGGGAGGCAGCACGGGCCAATGGACACGTGTTCATGCCAGCCAGCCCCTCTCTGCCGGAGCCACCAGTGACAGCAGATCGGAGGAGGCGTCATGTCTCTGTTTGACCATTACACCTGCCTGCCCTGATTCCTCAACAGCGAGCATCATCTACGTTTTTTCTTCTCACACACAGGCCATGCAGTCTGACTCCAGAAGTATTAGGTTAATACTGACCTTGGAAGTGTTTTATTTCAGTTGTATCCTCATTAAGGATGTGCTGAAGTTTCCAATCCTGCACTTACAGTTCCTCCTGTGTAGTAAAGTGCCTAAGAAGATCTATAGAACATATTTTCAGTCTTGTTGAATTTGTATCAGCTAGGACAGAAAATTCAAATTAAATTTGGATTTGGATTGCCTCCAGTACTATTCAGAACCACTTTTCAAAGTATTTTACAACCTGGAGAGAAAAAGAGGGAGGGTTAAACACAGGCTTTAGTCTCACTGAGTTACAAAATGTAAATAAATATAAATTTATATATAAACATATAAGTATATAGAAAAGTAAAAGAAATACATAATACATAAATATATAAGCCATTATGCTTTTACTATATAGTGAATATTAAGACAAAACACAGATCTGTTATTAGGGAATTAATCAATCTCTGTTAGACTGATATTTAGTCATTCAAATGTTTCCAACAGGCTGGCAACTGTCACAATGTTTGTATCTGTATGTGGACACCTACTGCTAGTCACACAGAAATCATATGTTCACTTCTCCATGTATGACTCTAAATAAATATGCAATGGCATTTAAGTCATTACTAAGCCTTGCTGCTCTTGAACCAGAGACCTAGGATGACCTGGAGGTGAGGTATCCGATTACCAATCCCCTAAGCCCTCCAGCTGCCTTATTGCTGAGGATTTGGGGGATGGTGTCTGGAGCAGGGTCACTAACCAATGTCAAAACCTCATGCAGTTGTTCGAACGGGAGAAGTGTCTGGATGTGGATCTACCCCTTAACTCTTGTCCTGAATATCCAGCCACAAAAAGCCACTCTTCTTATTCAGAACACAATGTCTGAAAGGACATTCCTACAGACTTTTGTACCTCTCAAGGTGAAAGTCATGTTTTATGAAGTTCCATAATACAACAAGCTGCTGTAAAGGCTTCACTCTACATGAAACCTCACATTTTGCTCATTTGAGGGTTTTCTTCTGCCAACACATAGACAATCTTTGTAAAATCTGCAGTTCCAAGACCCAATTTTCTTTCTACTTAATGCAGAGAGCACAAAACACGACTGGGTTTTTTTTTTTTTTTGTCATGTAAATAGGTTTGAAATTAAATCTTTGAAATTAGCAATGGTGTGCTGGTTTTGGCTGGGGTACAGTTTATCTTCAGAGTAGCTGGTATGGGGCTACATTTTGGTTTTGTGCTAGAAAGGATAACACCAGGATGTTCTGGTTGTTGCTGTGCAGGGCTTGCCCAGAATCAGGGCTTGTCTTTCGTGCTCCTCACCCCATCCCGCCAGACAGGAGGCTGGGGGTACCCAAGGAATTGGGACAGGACACAGTTGGGACAGCTGTCCCCCACTGACCAAAGGGATATTCCAGACCATATGGCATCATGCTCATATGTGTATAAAGCTGAGGGAAGAAGGAGGAAGGGAGGGAGGGAGGGGGACATTTGGAGTGATGTTGTTTGTCTTCCCAAGTCGCCATTAGGCGTGACAGAGCCCAGCTTTCCTGGAGATGGCTGAGCACCCACCTGCCTACAGGAAGGGGTGAATGAGTTTCTTCTTTTGCTTTGCTTGTGTGCATGGCTTTTACTTATTTAAATGTCTTTATCTCAACCCAAAAGTTTTCCTACTTTTACCCTTCCAGTTCTCGCCCACATCCTGCTGGGGGTGAGTGCGTGAGAGGTGCTGTGGTGCTTAGTTGCCAGCTAGGGTTAAACCGTGACAAATGGATTCTAGACCTCAAACAGTTGCACTTTCCTTAGATGTTTCCAGATATAACCACCATCACTTCATTAAGTGCAGTATTTCCCTACACGATATACTCTAGGCTTCATGTAACTGCAAACTTGGTCATGCTTTGATTAAAGAAAGTGTTGGAAAATGCCAGCTGGCAGAAAGTAACTTGCCTTCCTAAATGGAACATTCTTAACACAAGCAACACCTTTGCTCCAGTGAACCTTCCAGCTCCATGTAATCTCTTTTCCCATCCTGATCTTGCATTTAGGTGGTCATCTCTGAACAAAGCCTTTGCTGTTTTCTGCAGTGTTATTTTGGATCTAAAGAGAGCTGGCCACTGACACTTAGAGAAAGCTTGTGCAGTGTCTTAGCCCTACAGCAGATTTATTAGTACTGCATATCGGAGCCCTGGGGTATCCTGGTGGAATCCAAGACGCACCTTCCCTAGTTTTCATCTGAGAAGGTAGAAACTCAATGTGTGGCTGAAGATACCTGGCCAGATCTCCCTTACTTTATGTTAAGCTCATACTCCCTTTTGACACCACCCCCAGCACTGAAGGATTTGAAGAGAGATTCTGGATTAATGGGATGGAATGCTAGGAATAATCCAAAGATAAGAATAATCCAAAGGGTACAGTTTGGCATACATTATGATGAATATAAAGTTATGCCATAATATTTACAATGTGTGTATATTTAACCTCAGACTTGACAAAGAGGAACTGAAGTACAGGATTTTAAATTCTTCCTAATTTCTGAGATTGTTTTAAAAGTACTTTAATCAAATAAGTGCCTCTAGGGAGCACTTAATATATGCTTTTGCAACTTAGACTATGATTGCTTAATCTTCACTGTTTTGTGTTCATGATCTCCAGTCTTTAGTACCATTCTTCCTGTAATGCTCAATTATCTTTCTTTTTTTAAGCCAGCAGTTTAACCATGCATGTCCTACCAAAAATTATCCTTCAGTATTCCAGCATTTGAATAGATGCTTTTGGCAGAGTGCTGTTCGCCTCCTTTGCTTTTCCTGTCACTTTTATGAAGAATGTGTTATGAAGTTCCTGTCATTACATTTAGCCCCCATACTCCTGTCATGCCTACTTAGTCTGTTTTATTCCTGCAGTATCACCTCTAGCTCCTCTTCTCTTTTCCCACACAGCAACAGTAAGCAAGCTCATTATTTTGTACTGGTCTGGATTCTACCAATGTAATGAAGATTTGAAAGTAAAATTATTTTTTTTCCTGCTGCCCTTTCTGATAATGAGTACCAGTCAATGTTTATGAACTATGTTGTATTATTAATACTGCTTTTGTCTAAAAAAAAAATTAACTTCTTTTGCACCTACAAGTCCTCAAAATATCCACACTGATGAGTGTTGACAATCCTTGACAGATTTAGATCTCATTAAAATAGTGGATGGGACGGTCTGTTATGTGGGTGTTTCATTTAAGTATGGAAGAATTTGAATGATTCTGAGCATGGTTTTGCCATTTAGAAAGTAAAATATATATTTTAAATTACTTTTCAGAGAAACTTACCTGTATTTTGAGCCAGACAAAAGTATGAGTAGTCATATACTCAGACCAGTTTCAGGTCTGGAAAATCTCCTTTTCCAAGGTGCCATTTTTCTGAGCATTTTAAACAGAAATTAACTTGCATCATTTCCTGAATCTAGGGCAGAGAAAATTAAAATAGGTTGCTGCAATTTCAGTTATGCTGAAAAAAATGAATGTTGTAAACACCCACAATTTCAGATGCTGAGTTACTTTTCTAAAAGACTTTTCAAGTATAGTAAATTAGTGGAGTTAATTTGATGAAATTCTCACTCTGAATAAGAGCCACAGTGCCTTTGAGAGAAAAAATGGAAAAATTTACAACTGTAAATTAATTAGATTTTGGTATTTCTTAGGAATTTTGTTATTTTGTGGTAAACTGTTCACAGTTTAGCAAATAACTGGCAACTTGAGTATTATCAATTTAGTGTGATTTATCAGCTATAAACCTTCAATAAGTTTGACACAACTCTTTTCAGGATATATTCTGCCATATTGTTCAAAATTAAACAAAACCTAAGTGCTGAAGATATGATGCATTTGTAAAGCATTAGAAAAGTTAAATAAAGCCAACATGTCAAATCTGCACAAGATAAAGCCTTATTAAGTTTCACAGACAAATAAAAACAGATACTCAAAATTGGTTACATGGACAAGTGTGGATGTACAACAGTTACTAGATGCTAAAACCAGGATATGTTTTTTTGTTCCTTAGCTTAGTCACTGTTTCAGAAAGAGTGGCCTGCCTCATTTTACATAAATGCATAAAAGGTCCATGAATAATTACTGGCAAAGACCAGTCCGGCAGATAGATTTATACACTGAATAACATTGCAGAGTTCTGCCAGACTCTGATTTTCAAACTGGGGTCCTGTGGAATGGGAATGCTGTCTGCAACAGAGAATGATAGCAAGATGCTGCCATTAGCCATATAAAGTTTGTGGTATACATTACAAATTGGTAACTGGAAGTTAAGGGTCTTAGTAGCAGTGAATCACAAAATCATCGCTTTTGAAATGCGATGAATTCTTCTTTTGAAGCTTAAGAAAGCTCCAAGCTTTCTTAATTCTTTGCAGATTAAGAAACAGTAAATTTGATGTTATTGGTGCTTGGAAACAAACACCACAATGCTGAGCAGCCTCTTTTCTTAGTAAGCTGTCATTTGGAGAGAAATTCTCAAACAGTAGATTATTTCTATTATGTATCATCTGACACCAAGTTGTATTGATTAGTAATTCAATGAAATGATTCTGTTATAAAAGACATGTTTTGTGGGAATTGCAGGCAATAGCAGCTGTTGTATCATAACACTGCACACATTCAAGTCTTCTACTAAATACAATCATAATGAAATAGATTTCATAAGGGCTTTAGTACACCATGTAGTGCAGAATTCTGGGGAAGTTTTCCCTTTTCTCAGGTCCAAAGCTCCAGACAGATATCCCTACGTGGTATGAATTAAATGATTTCTAACTTTTATAGCTTTAGCTCAGGTATCAATATAGATAATTATTTCAATTTTTTTAGTATGTTTTTCGTCTTTTTCCCAAACTGAGAGCTCAACAACAACAACAACAAAAATCCCAAACAAACCCAACTCTCAAAAAAACCCCAAACCCAACCAACTCAAGAGGAAAAAAAATATTGGACACATCAAAAAGACATTGAAATGAAAGTGTAAAAGTCATCATCTTGGCAAAGTAATAAAAGTCATCATCTTGGCAAGCCAAACTCCACTGCTTTTCAGTCACGTGTGACAAGAGTGATAATGACAGGATCTCATCCATCTTCAAATACTGCAGGTTTCCAGCTCTCTCAGCTCACTGCCACTCACCCCACTTTTTCTAATATATAACAGTGTGCTGGTTTTGGCTGGGGTAGAGTTGGCTTTCTTCCCAGTGGCTGGCATGGGCTGTGTTTTGGGTTTGTGCTGAACACAGGGCTGATAATGTTGAGATGTTTCTGTTATTGCTGAACAGGGGATGCACAGAGCCAAGGCCTTTTCTGCTTTTCATTCTGCCACGCTGGGGAGGAGACACAGCCAGGACAGGTGACCCAAACGAATCTCCAGACCATGTGACATCATGCTCAGTATATAAAGTGTGGGAAGAGGGAGAAAGGGAGGTGCATTTGGAGAGATGGCACTTGTCTTCCCAAGTCACCATTAGATGTGATGGGGCCCTGCTCTCCTGGAGATGGCTGAATACCTGCTTGCCCATGGGAAGCAGTGAACTTATTCCTCATTTTGCTTTGCTTGTGTGCTTGACTTTTGCTTTCCCACTTAAACTGTTTTTGTCTTTTTATTATTTTGTCCATGAGTTCTCTGGATTTTACCATTCTGATTCTCTCCCTGATCCTGCTGGTGGGGAAGGGAGTGAGCAGTGGTGTGAGGCTTGGCTGCTGGCTGGGATGAATCCATGACAAACTGCAATGATTTAAAAACTAGTTGGCTGAGTAGTCGAATTAAATTTTTTTTTCTAAATTCCCAGGTGTGTGCAATTAGCAAGAAGGAGATCTCTAGACTACTACTATTTTTACTCTGGCTTAACTAAATCTTTGTTCTGAGTAGTTTGATCAAATCAGGGACACCCCATAAGTTTAGATGTTAGAGTTTACAGAGTAAGTGGGAAAAGGTTGATTTATAGTTTTGTCCTTAAAAAAAAAATCACTCATTCCAACTTGAAAAGCATATTTATAGAGCAGAAGAGTAATCCAATTAGCATTATTTCAAATTAAACTGAAGAATCGCTGATTTACTCTTACTCTCATTCACTGATCCTTTGAGTAATGAAAGCTGCTTCTGTAAACCTTAGGCCAAGGTGAAGTTTATTTCGTTCCTGATTTACTATCAACAACACTGACATTTGTATATATCCCAAAATGAACACAGCATCTGTGTAATTAATTGTTTTTTCTTTTTCCCTGCAAATGGTGCTTTGGGACAAAGCAGAAGTGATAGGAAAACTTCATATTCAATTAAAGCATGGTGATTTACAGCAGAACTTTTGTAGACTGTTGGCTAAGTGTTTGAAAAACCTGGATGACTTCTTACTAACCTCCAAGATGTAGGAAGTGAACAAGTCTTCAAAGTATTTTAGATTTAAACAAGCAGACTTATATTATGACTGAAAATGAGTGTAACAATTTGCCTCTCTT
The DNA here is from genome assembly GCA_013396995.1 of Dicaeum eximium. Taxonomy (NCBI): domain Eukaryota; kingdom Metazoa; phylum Chordata; class Aves; order Passeriformes; family Dicaeidae; genus Dicaeum; species Dicaeum eximium. The sequence continues at coordinate 2,507,504 of VWZP01001888.1, forward strand.
TCAGGTTTATATCCAAACAGTCTCTCCAAACTTGCCCTGCTAAGTCTTTGGTGTCAGGGCTGATTAGAAGAAAGCAGGAGATAGAGGCACTGTTCCTCCCAACATTTAGGTCAGCTCTGATACTCTCTCATGTGTATCTAGGCCACGTCTAATTAATCCCAGAATATTCCATCACTGCTGGATTACTTCTTTCAGCTTGTCCCTCAGAAACCTGGCAGCAAAGATTTTACCTTAGGTGAAGATTTTCCCTTTTCTAAAGGCAAATGGGAGTGGTTTTTTTCATTGTCTAACTACATAATGTTTATGCAACAACTTAGAGAGCCCTTAGGATGTAAAGTAGTAGAGGTGAATAGCTTCACTCGAAATTACTGGAATATTGCCAGATTTAAACAGAGCCAAGATTTCACCCCCAACTGTTTTAAGGATGAAATTTAACAGCCTTCTCATCTCCAAGTTTGAATCTGCTATTCAAAAGAATCACATACTTTTTCCTTTTTCTAAGCCAAATGTGAATACAAAGTGCTTAATCAAGCTAAGATGAGAAAAGAAAAAAGATCTAAAAAAACACCATAAAAATTCCATCTAAAAGCCTACTGGAGATCAGCAAAAGTTAAGGAAGTAAATGGTATTTTTGCAGCTTTAAGCTGCAGCCTGCAGTCTGCCATGGTCATTATTAGAATTACATAAACAGTTTACAAGGACATATAACAGCTCTGGGAGGTGCTTAAATCAAGACAAGCCAACACTGTGGAGCAGTGGATGTGCAGCTGGTGGCTGCTGAAAAATAACCCAGAGCCCTTACTGAGCTAAGGACACGCTGCATCCGCATTCTGCGTATCACGACAGTAAAGCACAGAATCACAGCACTAGAAACAGACCATTAATTAGGAATGCAAGATTTATATCCAATTATGCAAGGTGCTGGCTGTCTCAAGCAGTACCACATTTGTACACTGAGGGTGAAGAATCATGGCTTTTGGAATCAATGCTCTGTAAACATGCATTCATCTATGCAAAAAGGCAGTGGATTTTTTCTTACACCTGATGATAAAGCACTACATGACAAGACAATTTACTACTTGCAGTACAAGAAATACCTGATATTGGAGAATGTATTAATATGCACATTATAAGCCCAGGCATTTTTGCAGTGGGTGGGGTATTTTTTTTAACTACACCCTCCACTGCTCAAATTATGTCCTTGCAATCTCCTTTAGTTAAACATCAAAAGGATTTTCACTGCATTTTGTACAGGATTGTTGTCAAGACCTTCATTTAAATGCTTCCACTGATACATTCAGAATTACATAATATTAAAAATGTAAATAAGATGCAGATTTGTCACATACTCATTTTCCTTTCCTATGTAAGTTGATTACTAAAGGAGGAAATGCTATTCATAAATGCTCATTACTAACACACTAAAAAAATCCATACAGCAAAACTTCTTTTTTTTTTTACGTCACTAGAAAAATAGTCAAATCACTATTAGTCATGAGTTTTGCTTGAGCTAAGATTTACCTGCCATCCATATGTGCAGTTGTAGGTCATTGACATACTTAGCACCTGTGTTTGGGAAGTCATCTTATGTTTTAGCTCATATTAGAAGAAGGAAGGCAGATTTTCTGAGATGTCCTGCACCTGCAGCAAAAGTACAATAGGTGTATTGCAATCCACAGCCAATGCAGTAAAAGTGCCAAATCCTGCTGTCTTGCATTTAATGTCTGAGCCTGAACACACAGGCAAAAAAATACTGTCATTTTGACAGGTGAAAAATGCCCACTGGCTGGTGATATGATATTAAAAACACTCCAGCTTAGTGTAAGCCCTCACAATTCATATTTCTCTTCCACCAAGGTCCCCTACTATGATACTGGACTTCACAAGAGGAGAAGGACTCATCTTTTTTGTCATGGCCCAAATTTCTAGCATAAAAGTCCTAGAAGTTCTGTATCTAAAAGTCCTTTAAGCATATGTGGCTCTGCCTGAATTTTGGTCATGCAGCTGAATTCAGAGCAGAAGGATGAGCTAGATTTCTACTGGTGTTTTTAACTGTGATAAGCTTCCTGATGCTATGCATTAGGTAAGATACCAAAATAAGCTTGATGGTGTGGGACAGTTACCATTATTGAGAAATTATAGTACCTTTGTACTTTTGCTTTGGAGATTTACCCCTTCTTGTGCTTCATCACTCTGTTCAAACTCTGTACAAACTGTGCTTTAGTGGTGGTAGCAAGATGAAGATCCAAAAATGCTCTCTAATGTTGTAATTCCCCATCATGTACGATGCCCACTAGGCTACTAAATTTTCACCATCTTTTTTGTGACCAGCATCTCAAACTCATCAGCCTTACGTAACAGAGCAGAAGTTACAGCTGTTAGAGTTATCTATAGTCTTCATGATAGCATCTTGATGAAAGAGAGAGAGAGAGAAAGGTGTGCTATTTGTGTGGATTCTACAGAATCTAAATGGAATGTTATTGCCCTGTATGAAGCAGAAAAACATGAAGTTGTTATTCAGAAAGTGTATCAGTCATGTTAATTTAAAAATGCCCTACATTCAAGAATGTGGATTTTAGACTCAGCTAGGCATAATTTTTCTTGTAACATCTACAGAAGTTAATTAAACTTTGCAATCCAGACAGAGATGCACTATTAGCTTAGACAAGAATGATGAATAACTTGCACTCTCTTGAGAGAGTAAGTACATATAGTACATGTAAAATGCATGCTGTTATTTTAAAGAGCTTTTAAGTTTTTATGACTGCCTACACAACTTGCATTGTTGTTGAAAAATTAAAACAGTTCATTGTATGCCTTGAATGCTAGAAATTGCTTCATATCATAATAGTGTCCTCTCTGACCTCTCAAAGCTTTCACCTAATTCTTCCTTTCCTTTTACTGCCCTTTTGTGTAGTCTGCCATTCTTTCCTCTCACTAAAAAAAAAAAAAAAGAAAAAAGAAAAAAAAAAGAAAAAAAAAAGATGAATTCCTTATTAGGCTCTTCCAGTTTCCTGGTCAGTTATCTGGGTACAGTTAAATGGCTCTCTCCATTCAATGACCCACAACAATCGCCAGTAGGAAGACAAGTGTTTCACCGTGCACCATGGTGCATGGAAAGGACCAGCCAAAGCATCAGCATTTACACTTGTTACACAGACTAAGATAAAGCCAGACCTTTCTAAAGCTGGTGTCACAGCTTTCTCCCTGCTCTTTGCAGGTATAGGAGGAGCTTTTCACAGTGACCAAAGAAGTCTCCAGCGCTTTGGGTAACACCTGTCGCTGATGAAACTGAGACCTGGTATAAACAGCAAACAACAGGCAGAATCACTCAGCATGTGGATGTCATGGTTCACAGAATCACAGAATGTCTAGGTTGGAAGAGACCTTCAAGATCATCGAGTCCAACCTGTGCCCTAACACCTCAACTAGATCATGGCACTGAGTGCCACATCCAATCTCTTTTTAAACACAAGAACTTCTGACAGTCAAAGTCTTCAACAAATACCTGCACCCTGCCCAAGTTTATGACTTTGATGTTCCTCAGCCCTGCATAACAGCACATGCCTTCATTACAACAATCCTTGTACTGTGCACCAAAACCTGAGCTCTAAAGAAGTGGCAGAAATCAAGCTAACAAATCCTCACATAGTTGTCTGAACACACCCAACTTTCCACCAAGTCTAAGCTCAGTGGTTCTGGGGATGAGCTTGAGCCAAGCTGAAAAAAAAAAAGGATGGAGCTTCTTTTTTCTTTTGACATAATAAAGGCCTAGTGTCCATTGTTGGTTACCTCAGATCTGAAGTGCTGTCTTGTCCAACTTCTAAAATAAAGAACACCATTATGTAAATTGATCTGTCCAGAAATCCTGAGCAGATGCATCTGGTTTTCTTCATTCTCCTGTGATGTTGTGTTTCAAATTCAATACATTATTTTATGTATCCTGCTGACAATGTTTATTTTTAAGAGCATGAAACTCTCAGTGCTCATCTACTCTTCCTTAATGCTGACAGTGCTCTGAACATTGCACTGGCTCTCTGAAGCAAGGGAAATGAAATAGGCATCTTAGAAATGGTTCTGCTTAACCTCAGGACACAGATTACCTTGCCTTCTGGTTTTGAAATGTCATTATGCAAAATGCAAAAGGATCCTAGGGGCTCTGCAGGCTTAGCAAGGAGTACAAAGTTTGGGTACTGTTACGCTGACCCAGTTCAGGTCTTTCTTTACCTTTCCCTGTTGTCTTTTTCCTGGTACACTGTCTATTGTGTATCCTCGTCCTGTGTTTGCTCAATTGCCTTGTTCTGGCCAGTCCAGGCTGTTATTAGAGCACCTACAGGATGGGGCATGTGTTTGCAGTCTCTTAATCCTGGAAAAAGTTGAGACCTCAGGCAGGCACACACATGCACACCCAACCTACTTATCCAGGATTTCAATATGTTTTTTTTCTATAGAGTCAAAACCCCCGCAGGAATTTCAAAAGATGTATCTGCACTAATTAGAATCCGTATCATTTGTGTGCCAGGGCTTTACTCATCACCTCAAATTGCCCTCATCCACCACAATTTTAGCATTCATATCATCCTGCTTTGTTGTGAAGACATTTGAAAATGAGTTTCAAGCTCACAATCCATCTCTAAAGCAGTAATGAATCCTGTGACAATTTTTGTTTTCAATAAACCAGCTTGCATAGCAAGTCACAGCTTTTATTACTGTTAAATTTCTTAATTCTGTAAGACTCCTGAGGCTGAAATACCTGCAGCTGTTCAGGACCATTGACTAGGTATTTAATCTCTGAGAGTATAAGAACCTTTTGTGCATCAAATTCTGCATACTGCATTTTTGGGTAGTATTTTAATAAGCTTTCATCACTATTTTTGCCCAATCATTCTTAAGGTCCACAGGCTAGATGCTGAGTAAAAATCATGCAGCTCGAAATACATCAAAGAAACTATATTCATTTGTCCCAGGATTTGGCTTCTGACTTCCAGTTTTACCAGGCTTTTCTTTTACTAATCTTGTGAATGCCTTAACCACATCTACTTCCTACTGTACTCCTCTCAATCCCTTTCAATTACCTCCTTCTTTACTTATAACACCCCCTCCCCCAATTATTTCCTTGTAAATCCTTTAAAATCCTAATTTTATTTCTTCTTTCCTTTTTTATTCTTCTTTTTTTTTTTTTAATTAGCTAATTGTTAGAAGCATTTGTAACTCTTTGAAATTGTACTTCTGAAAGCATTGTGGTATGTTGACTCTAAGGGCTAACGTTTCTAAGCAGCTTTCAGAATAATGAGATTTGTGGGCATGACTCCCTTGCACTGCTATAAAGATTTGCTCCTTAGAGTTAAAAGATTTTTAAAAAATCAGTTTCTTTGTGCTGCTGGCTTGTAAACACTGTGCTCGGAGCATGGATCCTTTACAGCAGAGTTAGCCTTTTCTCTTTCAAGTTACTTATTGTGCTTGAGGAGCTTGTGAATATCTACCCTAAACTTTATAATCTGAGGGTGTGTCATCTTTAGCAGCAGCTGTTACATGCTGCAGTTTTTGTCCAATTTGTCTCCACTCTGCACTTAGCATTTGTGTGCATAAAATATTTGCATTACACATTTCTTTAACGGGCAACTCATTCTCTTTCTTTGCCTGACCACATTTCCACTGAGAAGTGGCAGCAGCTTGTAGATAGCCTACAGAAAGGCTCAGTTCCATCAGGAATGGTTGACTCATGGGCCACATTTCTCAAGTTAGCAATGCCCAAAATGTCAATCTAAAATGCTTGGGTTTTGCAGAGTTGTTCCTGACATTTCATAGTCTGTTATACTCTCTATTATTATACTCTCTATTCCCACCAAGTTGCATGACAGGTAAGCCTACCTCACATGTAACTACAGCCTGCAGTATGCCTGCCCTGGTGATTTGGGCTGGGTTTGCTGGGTCTAACCTCAGGTACCTTTGTTCCCCTCCGCAGTGATGCTGCAGCACAGGTAAATCAGCATGCCAAACAGGGTGAGGTGGCTGCACTGACTGCCCCGGCTGGTGCTGAGTATTTGCTCTGCCTCAAGCCATCCCAGCACTCCTGCACCACACCCACTGCTGTGCATGCTCTCCCTGGTGCTGTGGGACATTTGTCAACCTGAAATCCAACTTCCTGATGTAATCCAGGATGCAGCCACGTATTACTGCTTTTTTTTCTTCCTTCACCTCGCCTGGCACAATGAAACCACATCTCATGCTGCTGTTTTCTTCTGAGCTAGTCAAAGCATGTGTTGAAGCCCTAGCACACCAAAAATGCATATTGTCCTACTACTTCCTCAAGATATCACCAGATTTTGAGTGCCATGGCTGCCCCATCAACAGCTTTTTGGTTAGCTGATGACATTAATCATGAGCTATGGGAAACATAATTACAAAGAATTGGAGAATAAGAATGCTATGCAAGCCTCCTGGAAGGGAGGGAAGAGGAAAAAAAAAGCTATCTAATACACATATAGGTTTTCACACATGGCCTCATTTGCCTTCCACTTTCCTCAGGAATTATGCAATACTCATTCTACGATGATCCTGTTATTATAAAGTCATACATATGCCTAAGTAATTTGATAACCAAGGTACTAAGGCTTGTGCTGTGTCTGTCATGCTGCCCAAAGCTGTGTAAGTATATTGACTTTTCCATAATTAAAACAGCAATACCCATTCATTGGAATTAACTGTTTGCTGAAGAAAAACATAACCAGCACTGTTAGCTGCAGACTTTTACAGACCCTGGAAAATGTTAATGTACAAGAATAACATGTATAGACATGAAAAGCTGAAAGACAGGTAGAAAGGTAAAGAATTTTAAAAAAAAGTCAAGAACTGTTGAGTATTTCCACACATTAAAGTGTTTAGCAGGCTTAATTCTTATCTATTCCTTTTACCAAATAGGCTTTTATACTTATTTTTTAAACCCTTTACAACTTAGTAATACAACTGTCACACCAAGCATTTGTAGATATCTTAAAGTGTTTTTATTTTGAAGAAAAATGTTTCCTGCATTCAGAATCACCTCCTTGCTTAGCAGGCACTGGGAGTAGAGAAGGTTGCAGTACTGAGGAGGTGTCTGAATCCTCAATACATATTCCCATCCAGCACCTTTTAGCTTATCTCCGTTAAATACAGAGGGTCTGGGGAGGGGTGTGGTGGTGGCTTTTTTTTTGCTTCATTTTGCTGCCCACTGATGTGACTTGGCATGGTTGCTTTAGAGGAGGCAAAGGAAAGGTGACTGGAGTCAGGCTTTTGTTCCTTGGCCAGCACAATGTTTCAGGTCAATGAGCCAGGCTGCCTTGCATTCTGCTGCTGTGCATTCACCTTCTTTTCTGTATGAACCCCAGCAGCTTTAATACACCTTTTCCTGGGGACAAAAATGCTTTTCTCCCCAACGTAGTTGTTGTCAGATATAGTTTTTACATGTTTAAGGAAGCATTACACAAATGCTTTAAGCATGCAAGCGTGAACTCCTGCAATCATATATACCCTTAAGCATGAAAGGGTGCTTCAAGAATTGTAACTTTTTAAAAAGCTTTCCACTCAGAAGGTGATCCTGCCTAGATCCGGTAAATTGATCCAATGGTTCCTACAACTCCAGGATGTCACAAAGGGTGGGACCAAGCTGTGTCTGAGAACCCCAGATCTGGTACCGTAACAAGCAATCCCAAAAACAGCATGCTGTGTTTTATATCTACTCTGCCAAGTGCTGGACTGGGACAGTGCAGAAAAGAAGCCAAAGATATTCTCTGCTTTTTGTGCCAGCTCTTGCAATTCTGGGGCTTTTTCCATAAGGCCTCAGTCCTTACAGCCTTATAAATAAATTCTACCTGTGACAACTGAAGAAAGCCACAATCTTCCCATCCTTGCTCCCCAAGCCCTGTCACCCTCCAATCCCCCCTAAAACCATGCAGGGTGCTTAAATAGCCCTAAAGGCAATAAAAACATATTAAAAATATGCTTTATGAGATAAACTAGAAGTTTTGTATGCTCACCATTGGCAAACTATTTTGTCTTTTCAGCTTCAGACTTGTGCCTCTTTCTCTTTCTTTGAGGATAAAGGGTTTCCCAGGGTTTCTAAAGGACTCTGGTGACCTTTTCTGGACTCAGCTGGCTTTGTCAACAGGCAGCACTTCTGTTGCCATGGCAGTGGGAGCCAAGGCCCGAGCTCCAGTTGAAAGGTTTGGGGGATTTCTTCTGAGGCATCACTGCCACCAGTAATAAAGCAATTAGGTGAGGATACATAGATGCTGCCAGGGTTATCTGACATGGTGTATTTTGCTACAGATAGGTAGCTATGGCATCCATGGAGCAAATTACTTCTTTGGGAATTTTGTCATGCAAAAGGTCCACTTAGGGACCTCTTCTATACTTTACTTCACTCTGCCCTCAGAACACGTGCTTCAAAACAGTGAGTGGTGGTGCACCCTGTAAGGGGAGTTACAGCAGCTCCATCTTTTTGGGGAGAAGCCAAAGCCAATAGGCATTCTCCTTGTAAACCTTATTTCATTAAGCACTAGCAGACTTCTTGCCCCCTCCGCATGAGCAGCTGCTGTTCACAGTTCAGAGTCACAAGCCAGCACTGCAGAGCCACAGAACTTGCACTGGGGTTTGTCTTTGCAGGTGGGGACATCTCCACACAAGTAAGCTCATATTTGACCCTGGCATACAGTTGTCACCATTACAATCAGTAAAGATTAGAGAGAGAGGCCTGACACCCAGTTTTGTGACCAGATGCACTCTAATGACAGCAGAACAAAATTCCTTTGTGCCAGTTCACTCAGCTTACAGGACACAGAAGGACCAAGAGTCTGCCCCAGGGCTGTGCACTGACTGAGCTCTTCCTAACCCTTCTTTGCTCCCTGCTGATATCTCCCCTCACTTCTCCATAATCTCTGGAAAAATAGGTGCTCTGTGGAGGTATTTTTTGATTCTTCTTTTCCCCATCTGGCTAACTGATGAGATCATATGTTGGGGTTTTTTTGTTTGGGTTTTTGTGTTGGGGTTTTTGTGTTGTTGTTGTTTTGGGTTTTTATAAGAAAACCAGAGAAAAGAGAGGGACCGAGATCCATTCTCAGTGAAAATGTTCTTCCTTGGTAAATGTTACCAAATGGTGTAAAACCACTAAACTAACAAAGAGGTTAGGTTTTGTACATTGCTTAGGAGGAAAACACTTGGGAGCTTATGTTGGTTCTCCCCAGAAAAGCAAATAAACACTATGATCTATTTAAAAAAAAAATCTAAAAAACCTCTACAAGAAACACACCTTACATGCCACATGCTATAAAAACTCAGATCTAAATCACTACTGCTTTTCACAGAATATAAATTCAAAGATGCCAGACAAGGTCTAATCCTTTTACTTACAGAAAACTACTTAGCAAGCAAATAAAAGCCTTAGTTAAAAAAAGATGCAATCTTTAAATGCATACACAAACTGCTGTTAAATAGTCTGTAAATTGCTGCTCTTCTGGGTAGAGTAAATATTTTGTGATATACGGTTGTCTCTTCATCTGAAATGCAAACGGTTTTCTTTATTACTGATATAATAATGCTTTTTTTAAAAGATGAGCTGCAATATTTGTATTTGTCACCACTGTGCTCAGACACCAAGTAAAGAATATTCCAGCAGGCAAATAATAGAAAAATATTTAGTTCCCCTTCTTCAAACATATGCTTTAGAAGGGAAATAGTTTTGTTTGATGGAAGCTCTCAGGGGAACTGGAAACACAGACCTTATTCATGACTAGACTTTCCTTAATTTCATCACATATACATTGACAAGACTGTTAGGTGTAACCTTGCTGAAGATTATCCCAGTAATGGGTCAGGTGAAGATCTAATGCAAGAGAAAGATTTTTTTCCCCTGGAACAGAAGTTCAGCAATATTCCCTATACCAAAGGTAGCTAGTACATAGGACATGACATTTATTGTTGTTGCTTTTCATTTACTGGAAATTAGGATGTGGCAGCTCCTAAACCAACATTTCTTAACAGAAAAATGGTGCCTCTCCACCTTCCCCTCCCACAAACTACAATCTCAGAAAGAGTTAAATAGACAGTTCTTGCTCTCAGGTCTACAGCTGCAAATGACTTAATGAGCTCCCTTCTGATACTGACACTTGACTTACCAACATCAAGAAGTTTAATCACTGACCTGACTTTTGGTTGGTGTGGTCTCATGTCAGTTGTGCGTCCCAGTCCTTGAAGAGTCGGGGTCGTACCTCTTTAAAGAGCTGCAAATGCAGGTTTCTTGTCATGAAAATGGAGAAGGCTCAGCTGGTCACTAAGGAGGAGGTACAAACAAGACCCCAAGTGAAACAGCTGGAAAAACCCCAACCCTGAGCATGTACTTGTAAAGATTTTATATAAATCTTTAACATGGGATTGGTGAGGAGGTGGCAGTTCCTGCCCCTGACTGCAGTCTCCTGTGCTGGTAGTGCCTGCATGGACACTCCTGGGTCACCTGAAGCACGTGGGGTGGCCTAAGGAGGCACTTCAGGGGGATGCCCAATGATGACTGGTTGCCTCCTCTCCACTGGAATTCTGGGAAGCACCAAGGAGATGACAATAACCAAGTAATCCAGACAAAGTGCACATCTCCTCTAGTTCAAGCAGTGGCTACAGAGCCAACCTCTGGGGCAAAGGGTTGTGAGGGATTAGTTTGCAGGTGCTGCTACTGGGGTTAGTCCCCCCTAGCTGCACTTTCTGAACTCATCCCACTGCTCTGTCTGTTATGAGACACCATCCTTGTACTTATCAGTTTTGCTTCCCCTGCCAAAATATGTTTACCCTGGCATTTCCTTGAAGTAGAAGCTTATCACTTTTAAATCAGGAGGCACGTTTAAATAAAACAATGGTGATTGTCACTGGAGAATCACTTAGGCAGAAGAGAAAAACACTTGAAAACCCCTGTGTTTTTTCCCATTATCTTAAAAGCAAAAAAAGAGAGAGCTAATTAGAGCAATCATCCAAATACAAAGATGCCACCAGACACCCTCTTCTGCATCTACTCACCAAGGCTTCCAGCTGAAGAAGTCACTACAGTCTCCCTTCAAAAATCAGAGGGCAGATGCTCGTGCTGACCAGGAGTGCAGACACATCTCCTTCCCACCTGGCTGGGGCAGTGTGTTGTCCAGACCTCAAAGCAATTCCCCTTGTGCAGACAGGCAATGCTCCTCCAACTGGTGCTGGGAATTACCAGTCAGAGAAGCAGGGATGCAAGCACCACCACTGAGCAGCTCATGTTCAGAGATGTTGCCCAAGCTGGTGGTGCACAGGCTTTTTGTGATGGGAGCTCAAGGGCAGGTGCCCCATAGGAGCCCCATGGCAGAGCTGTGGCAGCAGGCTGATCTTGTCTGACCTCCTCTGTCACAGAGCTCTGCTACCTCTGCAAGGAGCTGCCCAGGCAGCAGGACCACAAAGTGCTCTCACCCTTCCCCATCCACAGACACTGCAGAGGAAGGAGGGAGGCCAGGAGGTAAGAACCAGGCTTGGATTCCCTCCTTGACTAGCAGGAATATATGGCAGCATCTCAGCCTGGAAGTAAGAGTCAAAGTAGGAACTCGCCCACTCTCCCTGTCTCTCTTCCCAAGCTGAGAAGCTGCATTTGGAGTTGATAAACATGCTCCAGTAACCATTGTCTAACTCTCACATTCTTGCAAACAGGGACAGGACATTCATTTCAATGCAACATGCAGTGAATGCTCCTTTCTCTTCTCCCTGCAACAAGTCTTATTACTCTCCTAATACACTGGTACCTCCAAGAGCTCTTTAAAGCTTTTTCCTTGAAGGTTTGCACCTGATGTTATCAAAGATAATTAGCAAATTGACACACAATTCACAGAAGGCATTCTGGTTTCTTTATACATGGTATTTTCCTTGGGCTGTGAACTTTAAATGATGCAAATGGGAAAATTCTCTGTTGTTTTACAGCTTTTAACTTTAGGCTATATTAAAACTAATGCCTAATTGATGTTGATGTATCTAAACCACTTCATTGTTCTTTTAGTAATAATTCTTCTTTGTTCCTTGTTGTTCTCTTGCCAATGGTCGTGCCTGTAATGTTAATGACTCCAGTCTCTTTAGGGACTTGATAGAAGTTTTTGGTTTTGTTGTTATAATCATTGTTTCAGTGGCAAGATATTTACCAAGGTTTGTTCAATAGAACTGCCTGTAAGAAATAAGTCCTAAACAGTTCTAGTGGAAAGGTTAGGTAGAAAATCACAATTTTTTCCCCTGATTCAGTTTGCATCTGACTAGAGTATCCTTTAAGCTCTCTAGACAAGGAGGAGTCACATTTTCAATGCATGCTTATAGTTCTCTTAGTTTTGCTAGTTTTGATGTTCAGAGGTCTTTGGAAGCAATGTTCACTTTAACTGCTCCCTCAAAAACAAATAAAAATTAGATTGTGTCCACTTAAATCCTACCACAACTCTGCCATATGCAGTAGATGTCAGGGATGGATTTAACCAAGGATTTTTGATTGGAAGGTTTTAGGATAGATGTACAGCACTGAAGAACTGAAGTCTATGAGTATGCATAAAATTGAGTTATAGAACTTAAAAGAGACACAAATTTAAAAAAAAGAAAGATAATTCCTTTAAGGATAAATAATATCTAATAATCAACTCTTTCTTCCTTAGTCTTTGAAGATGACTGATTGACTAATACTGTTCTTCTATATGACTCTTAAACTTTTGCAGTTAATCCTCTTTATGAAGATGATGTATTTTATGTCTCATCAGTTATAGGCAGAAGAAGGGCTAGTGGTGCTGGGAATTTCTAGGGATTTTTTTTGTTGTTGCTTTGTTGGTGGTTTTTTTTTTGGTATGGAAGTGGGACAAATAAATCTTGACTTACATGACTTTTTACTGCAATCAAGTCCTCACAACTTTTTCAATGCTTCCTTACTTGTCACTTGAGGACTATTACATGTATACAACTGTTTTGCCGCCCTCACTTGTTTATTTCTCTTATTCAAGTGGCCATTCAGGACATGATTTACAGTACTGCCAGAGCTAACAGTGCTTTTTTAAAGGAGCCGATGTTGTTTTCTCTTTCTGTGGATATTACACAGTTGGCATGGCCGGAGCTGTGGGAATGGGAGCAGCAATATGGCCCTGGGCAGCCCTGCAGCTGGTTGGGCTGGTCAAGTTCTTCACCCACCCAACAGCAGGTTATTTGAGCAGCAGGAGATGTACAACAAACTGAAAAAATTATGCTGTAGCTTCCGAGAGGTATTTATTAATTCAGATCATGGTAATTTTTTGAAACTGCTGTTTTGCAGTCTTTTACTTTGTATCCTGTAATGTAATACATCCAAATATAAAATAGGACAGGTGTACAATTTTTATTCCATAGTTCAGCTTCTTAATTACAGTCCATAAATTTACAGGCATGTGCTCTCTGTAAATCCTCTAAGCATGTCCTGAAAACATTATTTCAATGCATCAGTAAGTTGCATCAGTTTCCACAGCTGTTGTTTAATAACATCTAAGCCAATTATCTGACTAGTCAGCACAGAAATGTATGTTTGCATTTTACTTATTATAATGTATATATTACTAATTGTAGTATATTGTATAATACTTCAAATGCACACATCTGAAAATATTTCCCCCAATTATTTTTTGAGAGCTATAGTTCCTAAATCACAATAACCAAATATTTTGACCTTGTTCACAGAAAATTAGACAACTCTATCTTACTTTTGATTGATCTTTACTATAGCTGCCTATCAGCCCAGCTAATTTCTGTCTGTCTTGCCTACTGGGACATTGGACAGGGGTTACACAAAGTTGTCTCCAGTTCTTCTTGGCCCTTTATATATAGTTTATAATAGTTGAATTGACAGGAAATGTTTTGTCCTGAATGTTGTTTAACAGCAAGTGAAGGCTGTAATTCCAGACTCTCAGAAAAGTGAGAGAAATGGATATTTTGCAGGATACCTGCAGGAAAGTGTGATTATTCAGAGAGATGCCCGGAAAACACTCTGACCATCAGAAAGACTAGTTGATAAGTAGAAGCATCTCAGAGGCTCAGAAGGGACCACATATTTCTATTTTGCTACCTAGCACTTGTTAACCATGTGTGTGTGTGTGTGTGTGTGTGGACTGGACTGCTGTGAGGTGTTGAGAGATGTGCAATGAACCACATTACCTGGAGAGCTGGGCAATGCCAAGCTACTTCAACCAACAGTGTTCAAGGTGGAACACTGTCCTGGATTGTTAAAATAAGATATTCTATTTGCCATCTGATAAAGAGGGGGTTGTTATCTGGGCAGGTTTCCCTTATCTCTTCACAAACAATACCTCCCCTGGGAAGACATTTTTTGTTAATGGGCCATTGAGTGCCTCCACATGACTGATAAGATTACATTATTCCCATTGTGAGGTGCTCTGCCCAGGGGGAGGGGCCAAGCATTTCTACTGGGATAAAAAGCGACACTTTCAAAGCAAAGACAGCCTGGATTCTCCACTGGATTTGCAGAGGAAAACCAGACCCATCTACCTACACTCTTCTCTGCTGGACTGTTGTTTTGACAGAGCCGTGGCTTCCACTCTAAGAGAACTGCAGCCACTGCTCAACTGGACTGTTATCCACACCCTGCCCCAGGGTGGCAGGTCATATCTTGACTCTGTCAGGGTTTTTGTTTGTTTGTTTGTTTCTTTTTGTTGTTTGCTGGTACTAGTACCTTTGTTTCCTTTAGTTTTTTTTCCTAGTAAAAACTGTTATTCCTATCCCCATATTTTTTTTGCCTGAGAGCGTTTTAATTTCAAAAAAATTGTGGTGATTTGGAGGGAGGGGGTTTGTGTTTTTCTTCCTTAGCAGACACCTGTCTTTTTAAACCAAAGACAAACACTGAAAGTCAAGCCAAAGTTGGAAGCAATGTACCCCTTGCCAGGATAACAACTGCACAGAACAATCTCCAACCCCAAATAAGAGGTTTACATAGCCATGCTGCGGATTTGTATGCAAAACTGGCACCAGAGGTCTGATGCATCCCTATCCTTCCAGGTGTAGATTATCATGATATGTTTTGATGTAGAGCAGTAGCTGCAATTTGGAGGCTGATATGAGAGGAATAAAGAAAAACAAACTTTAGAATCATAGAGTGGTTTGGGTTGGAAGGGACCTCAAAGATCATCTCATTGCAACTCCCCTGCTGTGGGCAGGGACACCTTCCATCAGACCAGGCTGTTTGAAGGCCCTTCAACCTGGCCTTCAACACTTCCAGGGATGGGGCATCCACAACTTCTCTGGACAAACAATTCCAGTACCTCACCATCCTCACAGTAAAGAGTTAAGCCCTCTCTTTTCCAGGCTGGACAATCCCAATTCTCTCAGCCTTTCCTCACAGGAGAGGTGTTCCATCCCTCTAATTAACTTGGTGATCTTGCTCTGCACTTGCTCCAACAGGTCCATGTCCTTCCTGGAGCCCCAGGGCTGGATGCAGCACTGCAGGTGGGGTCTCACCAGAACAGAGCAGAGGGGCAGAATCCTCTCCCTTGCCCTGCTGGCCACGCTGCTTTTGGTGCAGCCCAGGATATGTTTGGCTTTCTGGGCTGTGAGTGCACATGGCCAGATAATGTCCATTTAGGGGGTTTTATTTTTCTTTTGTCTGAACCCCCTGATCCTTGGGTGACAATCCTTTGGACAGTGCATTTGTACAGCCTTTACACTGGTACTCTGGTTTCCTAGGAACTTGTTTAGTGAAAGGACAGGGTATAAATTTTATCCATATGTTCCAGTTGCAAAAAAACCTTGGAGGTGCATAAAGGCATACAGGAAACCAGTGAAAGGATTCTCTTCTAGTAGGATGGTGATGTTTTACTGCCATCTCTGCAACTGTTGCTTTGATAATGGGAATCATTATAGATATTGATTTTGTTGACATGCTGGGGAATAAACTAGAG
The DNA here is from genome assembly GCA_013396995.1 of Dicaeum eximium. Taxonomy (NCBI): domain Eukaryota; kingdom Metazoa; phylum Chordata; class Aves; order Passeriformes; family Dicaeidae; genus Dicaeum; species Dicaeum eximium. The sequence continues at coordinate 2,523,442 of VWZP01001888.1, forward strand.
CCCTGTACCTCTGTAAGCAAAAGGATGCTGCACATTGGACAATCTCTCTCTTTTTGTAAATAAAGCCCCTCTGACTCTCTGCAGCTTGACTAGAGGTTAACCTCTATCAGACACTCGTCACAGATTACACATCCACTTCAGATTTGGAATAATGCCTTCAGTTAAAGTTGTTATAACCCCTTGGTGGCTTATTAAAAAAAAACACTTTTAAAAATAATTCTACTCAGTTTCTTGTATCCATATTAGCTCAATAGGGATAATCAAAAGTTAAAAACTTTAAGTCAAGAAGTTCAGCTACTTCTAAACATTTGTATAAAGTATATCCACTGAGTAAGATGCTTCCTGTTCTTACATACTCCCCTCTCTGGGTAGCACTGAATTTTGAAAATGGATGAGAAAATAGATCACCAATGCAATTTCTTTTCTCTCAAAGATGTTTGTCTGCCTATGCTATGAGCTACAACTCTTCCACAGACCAAATCTGTAGTGAGACTGGCCCATTACAACAGAACTTCTCCTCAGGTGCCTTTCTCCTCCCCATCCCTCTGCTAGAACAAGCCATCTACCCTGAGGCAGAAGGGCTTGAGGCCCTGCCAAGTCAGGATCAAAGCAGCTTTAGTTGCTCTTATCTTGAGGAAGGGATATGCAACAGCAGAAACACCTTTGGCACAGACCAGAAAGGTGGGAAGAAAGAAGACTGGGATTCTGGCAGATAGAAAGTCAGCAGAAGGGAAGAAACACAAAATAGAAAAAAAAATCCGTAAAATAATTGAAATGCATAAAAGAGGTGAAAGCTGCAAGGAGCCATGAAGGCAGAGCCACAACGTTGTTTTTTTTTTAAGAGCTGTATGCAATATTGGGAGAGAAACCCTTGTTATCTTGATCTGCAAAGGGAGCAGGCAGAGCTACTTCACATGGATCCAAGTTGACATTTCCTAGGAAAATTTAGCTAAATGCTTTTCTTCTTTCAAAAAAGGCTGAAATAGAGAGAAATATTAAACTGAGGTAAAAAAGTGGACCATAATGTTCTGCTTCTACGTACTATCTAAAAGTAGCCTCAGGAACACACATACATACCTTTAGTGGAAAACCCAGAACAAACTCAGAGTCCAGCAAAGCTTTTCTCTGTTGTGATCATGTATTTCACAATCAATACATTTAAGATTAGGCAGTTCTCTTTATTCTAAATTTAAGTCCTTGCAAAAGGGCTTGATTGCCTCTCAGTTCCTGAATATTTGTGATGGAAATAAACATGCAAGCCCTGCTATGAAGAGATATCCAAAATTATCAGTGGCTGACCCTTGTAGGTCATACTTCCTTCATACACAGAATTAAACCTGATTCCCACTTTTTCCCTTTTATCACCTATTTCCTCCTTCCTCTCCGAATTAAACTGCCAACTCCTAATTTCACCATTTGGCCTTTCACCTCCTTGAAAGCTCACAATTCTTGATCTTCTTAATCTAGGATCATTACTATCAATCATTCCTTTAGGCAAGTGAAATCTTTCTTTCAGAGAGGGATGCCAGAGGCCTACAGATCTTTTGGGTTGATAATATTGTTTTAGTTCTGGTGCCAGTTGGGGGTTTTGACTAAACTGTGCCTAGTGCTATTTTTTGCTGATTAGATGCTCCAGAGTGATCAGCAGAAATTTGCTTGGACTGTGGTTCCTTCCAGGTTGAGTCATTTAGTGGGGAGATCAAGGATTAACTTAATTAAATCAACTACTACTTTGACAGTGTTAGGGATCCCGCTAAGATTAATGAGGACTAAGGTTAATGAGTCTTCCTTTCCTATGTCTTAGTATCTTTAAGATAGAACCACCTCACCAGGCTTGCCTCACTGCAGCTCCCCTCACATTCTGTACACTGTTCATTATATATAATCTCAATGTCTTATTCATCTGCTTCTCTAAAATGGATTATTCTGAGTTTTTCTACATCTTTTACTGAGTACAAGCTTTTCTGCTGGCCCACTTTGCAAGGCTCCTTCTCATTCCTCTATTCCCTGAAGCATCAACCAAAGTGGCTGCACAAAATATACAATTTCTCTTTGTGTATAATTAACCTACTGGACAGTGCTGTGGTAAACACACCTTTAGGTAACCACAAATTATTCTTGTTTTAACCCGTGTCATCTTTGTTGGAGGGGGTTAAACAAAGGAATAAACATTATAATACTACTACCAGCTATAAAAATGCTACTTCTGATCACCTTGAGTTGTTTTCAAGGGCTTTGAAATTATTTCCCTAACAACCCTGATGGATTAAAACAGAAAAATAAAACCGTGTGTGTTCTCTTGAAATGCACTGGGTTATCAACATTACAGATGTTCTTTAAATAGCAAATGGTGCACCCCTGGTGTCAGCCACACGGAAAGCTTGCCAGTACTGCCTTCCTAAAATGCCCCATCTCCAATCCATCCAGGTAGGCTAAAAGAGTCTCCCTAACTCAGTCCCTTGCAGAAGTTACGAGTAAAAATGCAAATGAATTGTGATTATTTTGACTTTTTTTTTTTTTTAAACAAAGGTAACATCTGCTCCTGCAGAAGCACCAGCTATCTAATCAATTTCTTCAAGCTATTTATACATGTTTCTTCTATGTGGCATAAGATTTCACTAAGGTCACTGAAGACATTAATGCCTGGTAAATTGCCAGTAATCAAAGGTTGTTAAGTGCTTGTCAGCTTCCTTTCAAGCTTAGTCTATCTTTATCATGAGACAGACTTAGTTCAGCAGCTGGAGACCATTTATTCATTAATGGATCACACTCAGGAATAATGCATTATATCATTAAAATATCCATACTGCTGCAGAAACGTTTGTCCTAAAGCAATCTCATTTTTCTGAAATAAGACTGTGGCCAATGAAAAGTGAAATCTTGTCATGTCTCTGCAAGAAGGCTACTCTCCCACACATGAAGGACTTTGTTTCCCAGCTCCTCCTCTCTCCTTTGAGCCCTGTCCCCCAGGGCCTCAGTTCAGTTTAGATTCTGGAATATATGAAGGAAAAGATATATTATTTTAGACTTTTAGTTGCACTTGAAGTTCATTTCAGTTTTTCCAGTTGCTCTCTCCAGTTGTAGTAGTTTTCTGGCCACAAAAAAAAAAAGGTCAGTTAACCTTAAATGGAAAACATTTAGGGTAGATGCTGATGAACTCTTAAAGATACAAAGATCTTCTTTTCAGACATCTTGATTAAAGCCGTAAAATAATCAGTTGAAAAAAACTGCAGCAAGTCATTAGTTGGGGAAATCAGTATAGCTCCACTGAAATGATGAGCCCACATTAGTTAATTCCACCCAGACACTACATTTAAAATATATTCAGAACTACCTGGTATTAAAAAAATTCTGTAAAGAAATTTCATAGTCTTTTGAAAAAATGTGTTAGAGTTAAATGCTCCTTGAAAAATATCAGAGGAAGACACATGGCTCCAACCTATCAAATTGTTCAGAAGTTTATTGGCTGGAAAATATATGGTTGCAGGAAGAATTTAAGAAATTCTGAATGGTAAATTAGTAATGAAATACCCTTATCAGTGGAAACCTTTGGAGAACACCCAAGACAGACTTGAACTGAAAGGTAGTGATGATCATTTATTATTAATAAAACTTCTGTTGAAGGAGTCCTGTGCAAGGACTTTCCCCACAACATCCGACTAGCAGTCATATGAGTTGCTTTCTGTCAAGGACTGCTAGAGTTTACAACTTGTGATCAGCTACAAGTAAGTGGAAGGCTTCCTTTGGCAGTTTAAGGTGCTGTGCAATATGACTCAACAAGGGCTGTAAAAGGCATAGATTTTTTTTTTTTCCCTCAGAGCAGCCTAGTTCCCATCAGACATCTCAAAATCAGACCACTGAGATGCGGTCAGACACCCAAGGATATAACCCTACCAATCTGTTCTGGTTTAGCAATCATCCTTTGCCTCTCTATTTTGGGCACACAGTGCTTCCAGTACTGACAGTTTGGGGCCAGTTACAATCAGCAGCTTGAGGGCTGCATTTATATTTGAGGCAGCCATTTTCTTCTTTTCCCAAACCCTTTTTCCTCATGATCAGGCTGCAGATGAATGATGCTACGAGCACCCCATCTGGGAAAGCTGACAATTTGCAGAGGCTAGGCTGGGTTTGTGTACTGACAGCTAAACAAACCTCAAGTACCCTCATACTGGAACCTTACTTCTTCTGTTCCTGAGCACACCATATTTCCAAATTAAATTTAAACAATGCCTAAACAAGCTCACTTATTTTAAAATCATAAAATGACACATCCCTTATTTGAACGATCTCTTCAATAACTTGCAGCAATTGCTCAATATATTGGAAATTTCACAATTTCCCAAGCGCATACATCCTGAACACTACAGGAACTCATTCCCCTCCTAAAACTTTCATATGACCTGCAACTACAAGATGCTGCCATAAAATAGCACACTGGTACTAGAACCATCCTCTGGACGCAATCAATGCTCTTTGTGCATAAACACAGCTTTTAAGGAGAAATAAACAAAAGACAGTCACTGCACTCCCTTAAAACAGGGTAGATTGCACATCAGTATTTTGGTTAGTCAGCCACCTCACCAGCAATCAAAATAAGCAACTTAATTACAAGTGTTATTTTTGGAACCTGAAAGGAGTTACAGCACAGAGGATGTGATCTATCTGCATTTATGGTGATTACATCTGTAAATTCATCTTTCAAGCAAAAGCCACATATTTACTTGATTTAAATTTATACTCACTCTTACCTTAAACAGTCTCAAAGTTATCAGTCATGTTCCACACATCAGTATGAACTGAGAAGAACCATAGACACCCTTCCTGAAATGTTTGAGGCCTCTCTCTCCAGCAGCTTGATAGGTCTGAGGGACCCATCCTGATCTGAGTGTGATGGAAGTCTGTGTTACCCTGAATGGTGCCTGTGCCTAAAGTACCAAAACATTGTAATGTGTGACTTGCTTGCAGTTCTTGTTTCCTCCCTCAAGACATCTACAATACCATTCACTTGCTCACTGTGGAAACTTCACATGATTTCCATCTCAGATTTCAAAAACTGTGAAACCACCCAACTGATTTCCTGTCGATTTTTCTCTCCACTCTTATGCATCAAGAGCACTGCAAGATCTTTTAAGCTGCACTGCAGGGAGTCAGTATGCTTTTAGGTGATGGCAGCATACCAGTATTAATTTGACTAACCTAGTTCAGCATGCAGTATGCAATTATTTCCCACTCTCCTCCTGATTTTTTTTCCCCAGCCTATTTTCAATTTAATTTATATGTTGGTAAAGATTCTACCTTTAAAAATGACAGATAGTCCACAAGCCTTCCATTATGCTGCAGCTGCTGCTGTTATATTTGTCACAAAAAAAAAATCTCACCTTGTGTGACAATGGAATTTGAATCACAATTGCTAAATATATCATATATAGAAATTTGATTGCTTTACTTTATTTTTCCTGAAGGGGGAAAATGTGAGGGCAAATCCGTACAGTTTTTTTCATGCTTCACTACAGTGTAATTCTAGACCCTAAGATTTCTACCATTCCTATTTTGGTAATGAATGGAATGTAAAAGGGAGGTATTTAAAATTAATTGCAGCAGTTCTGAGGGTTAAACCTGCTTAACCCAACCTTTTATTAAGAGAATGTCAACAGAGCATATATCTTGTCTAGGGAGTGCTGTGACATCATTATTCTTCTACCAGCATGTTTAATTCTAAAACCTGGGATTTCTTCAGGTTCCTGTAGGCGTCATGCACACCATAAACCCATCCCAAATCATAACATCTGTTCTGAGCTACTCATTACAGCAGGATTTGACCTGAGAAACTCTAGAGTTTTGTTTTACTTTATTAACTTGAGTACTTTTAAACAGTTTTTAAACAAAGTTTTTCCCTTGACCAGCAAGGGAATTTTCAGCCTGAAGTTCTCAGCAGCATCCAGTGAGGCTCTTGGCCAAGTTCTCCAGATACTGTATATCCACAAGGACAGCCTGCTGGCTCTTGCTGTGGCATTTTCTTAATCCTCAGAACAGATTTCCTGGATCTAGGAAATTTAATTCCTGACTCCTTTGACCCAGATGCTGGCAGAAATGTAGTCTGCAGTCTGTACGTAAATAGGTGTGTTCATTTTTTTCTTTTTTTTTTCCTTCTAGGAACTGGCCTTGCTGTTAAATTTTTCTAAAACAGTCATATTAATATGTTCAAAAATCCACTGTTGAGTTTCAGATAAAGGATCACATCTGTTCATGAAAATCTTCTTTTCAGCTGGGTTGCAATCTATGCAGCTGCTGCTTACCGGATGGAACAAAGTTTTGTCCTACAGGAATGAAAAAAATAGAATTAAGTAGCAAATGCCAAATCATTGGAAGTGTTCTAATTTTACAGAACATGGATTAAAACAGCCCTGTTTGAAATGATTTTGTGGTCTCTGTGCACTAACCTTGTGTAATAACAACAGCTATTATTAGAAAGCTGTAGAGAACGGAGTATTTTCTTCCCTTGGGCTATTATCATTTATGAAAGTGGGAATTCAAGAAAGAGATATCATTGGTCTTTGACTAACAACCGCATAATATAATGAAAAAATATAATGTCTTTTAATATCTTTGCATACCATGTATTTGCTTGGAGCCTATTTAAATGTCTGAACCTGAAAAATGGATTTGTTTTGGTTTTTTTTTTTTTAGAGAAGTCTTGTTCTTGACAGTGTTGTGTTTCTCGGCAGGGGAGCTGTAAAATCTTCAACTTGGTGAAGATGTTAAAAATGAATTATTAACTGAAGGGGTAGACAGATGGACACAGGATTGATGTTCTCATCCCATTCAATGCTTGTGGCCTTGCTAAGACCAGCCGCTGAAATATGCTCTCTCTCCTAATAAGATGGAAATCCTAACACTGATTTAGCTCCATATGGAGATTTTGGGAGGGTAAGCATGGATTAAGTTGCTTCAAAAAGCATATTTACGATGATTAGTTTTATTAATTTTACTTCACAAAACTGGAGTGAATAGTAAGTAACCTGATGCGAGTCTTTGTGAAAGCAGCCAGTTTGAGCAGGTGGTGAGTTGGGTAGTTCCCATATACTTAATTCATGTAGGCAAGTGTTTTGAGAAAGACAGATGTGGGAGTCATTAGATGGTTTGAAAGTTTCCAGCGACTATGCTGCATCTGTTGAAATAAATTTCAGATTACTCTTGGTAAACCACATTCAAGCTTTTCCCCTCCATGCTGATGATTGCCCCGACAGTATTTTAATACTAATCCAGGATGTGCCTGCTTGCCCAGTTTGCGAGAGGGGGGGAAAAAAAAATCTACTTGCCAAATTGCAATTGATTAAAAACTCACACAAGTACTCTGGGTGCTGAGAAACAATCATAGAAACTTCTCTTTAAACATATCCCACATTAAAGAAAAAAAAGTATGAAAACAAACAGAAACAGCAGCTATTTAAAACCACTTTGAAAAATTAAGGTTATTTTCTAATTTAGGAAAGACTAAATTCATTGATTTGTGGTTTGTGAAAAAATGGTAGAGTACAATGCCTCTTTTTAAAATGAATATATGCAATAAGAACCAAGTCAAAAGTACCTTGTGGTCTGGCTGAGGGGGATGGTGTTACATCTGCCTTTCACACTGTTTCACCTTCAGTGCTGGCCTTTCCCCAAAAGCAGTGGATGAACACACACCCCCCACCAGGCTGAAATTTAAAGGGATGCCATCAAACTGACAAGACCAAACCAAATGAGTAGAGGCCTTTTTATCACGTTCTACAAGGAGAGCATGCAGGATACTTCAGCTTGCAAGAAGGGGGTAACTGTACTGAGTAAAAGGGCTACTATGTGCCCTCTAGGATGAGGTGGGCCTGCAAGACCTGCCAGGGACCCTGTGGGGTGCTGCAGGCACCCCTCTGCACCTTGCCAGCTCCTCCTGTACTAAGAGCTCGATGGAGTGGCACGGTCCGAAATCAGGACACAGTGACTGTGCCACGGCCACCCTGCCTGACGTGGGACCTTGAAGGAAGGGGACATATGGTTTTCCTTACAGTATAGCTGGGTATGAGGGCCAGCCAAGCTATTAGGAAGCCAAAGTTGGAATACCAGAGGCTTTAATAAGATAGCTGGTACAAGAAGAAAGGAAACAGCTTCAGCGCAAAAAGCTTGCTATGAAAAACACTCCAGCCTTTCCAGAAAGCTGGCAGTCTTTCTTACAGAAATATCACAGGCAGGCAATTTTTGAGTGAAGCATTATTGGTGCTTTTATTTAGAGAGTCTGGTTATTAGGAAAGAAGAGTGTCTTTTAAGAATAACAACAGAGTTACCACTCTGGAAAAACTTCTGGCTGACTTAGCTATATATAAAGGCCTATTAATTTATCATCTCAAGCTTATGCTGACTTAAGGTCAAAGCCTGGTGGTCTTATCTTCCACTGGATTTCAGTGGAAACAGGTTCAGGACTTGCAGGGGTAACACTTGCGTGCATCCCAGAGACTCAATTTACAAGAGAAATACATACATTCCTCTTTACACCAATATTGAGAAACCACAAGCACTCTTGTGCAGACATTTCTAACATCTGAAAGCAGCAGAATATTTTTTTTCCTTCTGCATGAAGGCAAGTCTGAAGATTATTTGCAGAAGGAGAAACTCCTCCATATGATAACTGGTCTCGACAGTTCAGGGGGTTGGTAATGACACACAGAGCCTTTCATTTCTTACAGGTCACTGCTGTAACTATGGCCAGTGTCAAGAGCAACTGGAAGTCATTATCAGCTGGTGGCTGTGGTAGTTTATTTGAAATCAGTTGGTAGCTCCAGTGCAGTTTGAGCAGGACTGATGTCCATATGATAAAAGCCACTATCACTATGACATGTCTTTGTCTGTCTGAGGGAATAATCTACACACCTCCTGTGTGACAAGTGAACTGACTCTTAGAGTTTGTCCCTGCAGCTGTCAGGAGACTATGAGCAAACCCCTGTCTTCTGGGCACAGTTTTTGATGCTGTCAGTCTAGCATCTATCATAATCACTAGGCTCAGGGTAGAATTACCATATAATGAAACTGATTTTGCACAATTGTTTCTTTTTAGAGACCTACTAATCAGCCCTCTCCTGGATACTTCTGCTCTACAAATAGCAGTAGTAGGCCTGTGGCACATAAATTGAACCACACTTTATCAGAATCAGTGCACTACCTGTCAGCCCAGAAGGATGGTACATTGAAAATAGAGGCATAGTCCTTCACTATGAGGAACAGAAATTTGCAGGCACTGCTCATCATTGGCTCTGGCATGCTTAGGAATAGCAAACAGAGTCAAAGAAATGACATTCTCCCAAATATCTAATAATTACAGGTTATTTACATTTATCTATCTAAAATCTTACATTGCTCCAATATTGTGCCAATATTTTTTGTCCTGGCATTACTCACATTCTTTTATTTACAACCCACAGCAATGTTTGCAGTACTGCTTGGATTTATTCTGCTTCATTGCTTCTTACAGGGTTTTCTCAAAGGTATACTTGGCCGGAGACCAGTATTTCAGATTGGTCCTAAGAAAATTGATTACTTAATATTGCAGACTTATGAGACTTTCAACTAGCTGCCCAGATGTAGTTTAAGCAGTATGGGAATAAGAGCAGTTTTTTGACACATGTTTATTAGTGGTAGTTTTGGCTTCATTCATCTGAAAAGAATGTGGTTTGCATGCTCTGAGACTGCACTGCAATGAGAAGCAAAGTGCATGTAATGGGGATAGGCTGTAGATTTTTTCCAGAAGAGCACTCCTTACCCAAAGTAAAACATTAATGTATTCTACTTGCCACTAAAATATTTAAGCTGTTTTTATTCACCAGGATCCAAAACCAGGTTGTTACAATTTCTGTGCTATAAGAATATGGAGTCTGAAAATAGTGCCTGGCTTCAAATTGCATTTGCAGCACTTTGTAATCACTTCACAGCCGTAACTTTTTATCAGTGGCTCAAGATGCAAATGATCATAAGAGACTCATCTTTAAATGAATAAAAACTATCTTCTAATTTTATACAAATAATATGATGGCACGATAAGAAACGCTTCATATTAGGCATCTTATCAGACACTGACAAGCAAGGTCATTTCTCCTGAAGCGTGAGAAGAATTTTTGGCAGGATGGATACATGACCATTAGGAAGCTACACTGTCTATAAGAGGGGCAGAGAACATAAGAGAGTGGCTGACCTACTTTCTGTTTTTTAAAAGGAAACACTTCTTTCTTAACCACATTATTATTCTTATTTTTTTAGGGTGCAGACTCAGTAGCATACAATTTCCTAGGTAAAAGGCCCTAGCACAGATCAGTTTTTGTTTTGTAGGGGTGAAAACACTAGAAGTTCTATTGCCAAGATGCTTTCAAAGCTGGAAAAGGATTATATCACATATAAGGATTTTGGAGGTGTAGCTGTACTACCAGAAATCTCTAATATAAATCTGCCCTTTATCTGAGGAAACAGATTATAAGAAACATTAAAAAATACTTCCTGTGTAGCAAACTAGAACTAAGCTTGAAGAAAACCATGCATATGTAGTTCTAGTATTACAATTCAGTTTCTTAACTTGAAGGTTTATGCAAATTGACCAGTTTGCTGTCAGATTGGGATTACAGTTAAGAATGTGTCAGTACTTCCATCATAACAAAATTTTGTGGTGTTTCTTGCTGAGATGGAAATGCCGGTCTTGCACTGAGAATTTTTATACGAGCCCTGTCAGCCTTCTGGAAATTAAAAGTGAAGCTGTGCAAAGAATTTAATAAAACTTACACTGTGTATTTTTTCCAAATGCCATTTTTTTTCGGTACCTGCTATATTCTGTCCTCATCAAAGGTGATGAGCCTTACAGAGGGTAGCTCTGCATCTTGTCTTATGAACCTGCTATATTAAGCAACAATGAAGTGCTAAAAGTATGAAAGCTTTTTGATTTGCAGCTTGGGTAGGCAAAAAGATAAATCAGAAGGGTTTTGAAGCAAGAAGGGATTATTATGGCATTATAAAGTCAGATAGGCAGCAATACAACCACCACAATTTATATCCTCTAAATGTCTGCCCCATACATTCTAACTTTCTTACAAGTAATACCTCAGCTTCAAAAGGATTACATTTCTGGAAAATCTTATGATGGACCTCGATTTGCAACATAAGTAAGGTAAAAAGGCACAAGTTAATAAGAAGGCACTCAGAAAAAAGCACGAGGAGAAACCTATTTTTAATTGTTCTGAATTAGTTTTGTACTATATATATTTTTAAACTAGAAAAGAGTATTAAGGTTTATCTGGCAAAGACCAATTCCTGGTACTTTGGCCTCAGCTTAAATAAGGTGAAGGGCAAGGCATAATGGTCAAAGAAAACTGAAGCACGTGTGAGAGAAATCCTCAGCGCTTCAGAGAAATCCTTATCCTGAATGGAATATATAGTTTATTAGTGAAACCTTTAATCAAGACAACTTGCTGATAAACTATTAAAAATCTCTAACAACAACAACAGCAGCAACCATCAGTAGCATTACCAGGACTTTTTACTATAACTGAAGCTCTGACAGTTTCTAGCTTGACCTCCTGTTTTCAGTGATTTATAAAAATGGGCTGAAATTCAGCAGATCAAAGTAGTGTCTAAGCTGCTTATCTTTAGTTTATCAGCTCCTACTTCCTTTGGGCTTACAGTAGTGCTTTTAATGTTGGGTGGGGTTTTTTTGTTGGTTTGGTTTTTTGAGGGAGATTTTTCTGCCACTTATAATCTTTAAAATGTAGTAAAGTACATTTAACTCATGAGCAGCATGTCTTGCTCCTGTCACACTGGATGATAATATTTCCAACAATGCCTCTGTTAAAATGACACAAGCATCTTGAAGTGCCAGAATGGTAAAACACCTTTCAGGGAACAGATCCAATAAAGACACCCTCTGAGCTGGATCAGATCCATTTTCATTTAAATTTGACCTAAATATCTGAGTGCTCAAAAGGAACATGAATATGTTTAGAGAGATTACCACAAAATTAAATTGGAAGAGGATATGGTGGATTTTAAACCAGAACTTCTTGGATGGGAAAGCACAAGCCTGTGCTAAACTGAGTACAGGCTCAGGACAGTGTGAAGCTCCGAGATGCCCCCAGTGGCTCTGACCTTCCTGTAGCTCCAGTGCTGGTTTCCCTTCATGCCGTGACAGTCATAGAGTGTGACAGGGCTGCTGTGCGAGACGGCGTCCAAGCAGAACTTCCTGGTGTGAAGCGGCTCCCCAGGGCGGATGTCTTCTCTCCAACCAAAGGTGAAGAGCTGGGAAAACAATCAGGCAATACAAGCATATATTATTAGTGAAAAACGTTTAAAATAACACACAAAAGCTTAATACAGGATTCCCTTTTCACACACCCCAGCTGCTGGTTAAATGAGGTCCTGCCTGTGTACGATTCAGTGATGCCAGCTGCCTTAATTAAAGTGCATCAGTGGCCGTGTAAAATATCCCCCAGGAAGGCACAATCCTGATGTCAGGGAAGGAAAAAATCTCTAGTGCCACAGTAGTGCAGAGAGGAGAGGGGATATGCTGTATTAAAGTCTTTGGTTACTCCAGCTAAAGCAGCACGTGTATGCACAAGGATTTCAGCTCCCTAGGACTCAGAAAGCCACCGCAAGTGATGTTCCTTTAGCTCTCACGTGGGTCTGAAGAAGCTGCCCAGAGAGATCTTCCCATCACAGCCTCTTTCCTATGTTTAATGAGCAGCTTCCTTCTGTTTATAAGGGACACTGTGACCATAGCCTCTCTCAATTGTCTTTTTTCCCCAAACAACACATGTTAAATGATCTTCATCTTTCTACTTTGAAAGCTGTGAGCTACAGGCAGCTTGTCATAGCCCTTTTCCTCACTGCCTGAGAGGAGTCATGGAGGGTCACAGTTAATAGAGGAATCCTTCTCAATTAGACACCAGCTGTCTGAAGTGATGCTGTGACACTGCAGTCTTTCAATCATCAGATGAAGGTGACAGGTCTGACAGCATCAAATTTAGAGACGTGGAGTGTTTTCCTTTCCACGGACCAATCCTTGCAGAAAAGAGGTTGCAGGCTGTAAATTACTACCTAGAAGCTCTGTCAAGAGCTGTGAGGTTATTTCATTTTCTTTCTTTTTTTTTCTTTTTTTGAGTGAGTGCTATTCTTCAGCTTTCTGCATGACTTTTGATTTGCCATAGGAAAAAAAAAAGAAACCTAACACTGAGAAAGTGAAGCTCTCTTTAAATAAGCAAACTTAGCTAGTAGAAATTGTTCAGCTGAGATGGTTCATGTGGAACTGCACGCAGCTCGTTATCCAGAGAAGTAGCTCCCCAAACTGAGCTCAGCTCCCCATACTGAATTCAGACTGCCTCCAACATCACCTCAGCTTCCTTTTGCCCCGTATCTAGCACCCTGCTCCTCCAGTGTGTACATTCCCTGATAGAACAAGCTATAAACTGAAGCTTAATAAATATAATGTGGGTCTGATCCCGAAGAATTCTGTAGTGGTTCCCAGGTTTTAACCTTTTCATTTCTATAGTGATCTTCTTTCCATAGTCTTCCTAAAAGAAACACCTCTTAAAAATACTGCATCTTCAGTGCTGTACCATCCTCTGAATACCACATTTGAAAGGTGTTATTGTCTCTCTTGGTTTGTAGACCCTAAATACAAGCATATATCAGAATATTTACCTTTTTTTTCCCTTGTGTCTTATTGTAAGCCTGTGTTCGCTCTGTTAGCTGCTGTTACTCCCTATTTATATCTGCATTATAGGTTTTCTAGAGAGTGTTTTCCTAATTTGTCTCTGTGTCCTGCTTATTTCTTCCATCTCCCAGAGTGCATTTTACATTTATCTGCAGTAAAATTCAGTGGACAGCTTTAACCTCGTTTTCAAAGCAATTTCTGCTTTTCAAAAGGTTAAATCTTTTTCCACTTTTCTTCATGTTTCTTTGAAGCACCATCATGGACTCCCTACAATAACTTATAATTTCACAAGCAAAGACAGAAATAAGATTTGCTACAGAAAAAAACTACGCTGCTGTTTCTTCAGGAAAAGAGAAGCCTAAGACAATTTTCCTTTAACGAAAAGCCAACAAAAGCCATTTTCTTTATCTTATCCTTTACCTTTCTACAGACACATAATAAACCTAGAGTTCAAAGTGATGAATAACGAATACCTAGAGGAATGGTGTGGAACAGTACTTCTGTGATATTCTCACCCTCATTAGTACTACTGCAGAGAGAGATTCTATTTCAGGACCAGCCTCATCTTTCCCAGTGGGTGGCTCGCCAAATTTCTCATTCTGTGCATGAGTTGTGAGCTGAGGGACCAATTCTTGCTGCTCTCTGGACCTTGCCCTGAGGACTACTAACTCACTGAATGCATCAGTACACCTGAAAGACCTCAAGCCAGCCTTTAAATCAGATCATACTGATCCAGACTTACTCCTTTGCTGTTTTCCACTTCTCTGTGGTTTCTGAAGACTGCCAGGGCTGTGTCCTGTTTGCAAGTCAAGACATGGTGACAGCAGAGGGTTTTTATTCCCTTCCACTGAAAACGAAGATCTGTGTAATACTAGATTTCCATGTTTAGACTAGCTTAGATTCTTTTTCCTCCTTCTTTATCCTCCCATTTTTAAAAAACAGTTTTATTTTAAAATCAACAAATATGTCTTCTCCCTAATGATACTATTATAAAACCAACCTTGTTAGGGACAGGAACTTAATTTTAGGACTAAGAGAGAGAAGAGAGAAAAAAAATCAGAAAAAAGGTTATACTTCTCTATACACCCAATTAGTATTAAGATCTTGCAATTACAGACACAACATGAAGGTGTACAATCTTTCCAATCTCATAATCCTAAGCATTCCACTTTTAAACAGCAGTTTTCCTCTAGTTAACACTGAATCTGGCTAATATAAATATTATCTTCCCACTGCATAATGTCCAACAATGCTACATGTTATTAGCTGGAGCCCAGAGTATATAATGTTCTGCTTTGCCACCACTTGTCAGTTTGGATTTCGTTGTTCCTTTGTTAGGAACAAACTGTGTCAGATTTTACAAGAAATGGGTTAGCCTTTTTGTACCCTTTTTGTACTTCATTCATTTCTGACTACTTGTTGGTTTGAAACACGGCTGCGAGAAATTCCCAGACACATTATTAACAAACAGCAGGCTGATTCTTCACCTGCAACACATGGGGTTGCTGTTCACTGTTCCCTGCTGGACCCAAGACACCCTGTGTCCTGGCTCAGTGGATGCTCATTATCCTCTTTCGCCTCCTCTCATTCCCGAGTCTGTAAAACACAGAGCCATCCGCTGCGTTCGCAATCAAGCAACCGCTCAGCCCTCACGCTTTGCCTTTTCATGTAGCCGAGCCCTGTCATGCAGGAACTGGGAAATACAGCTTCCAGCTTCATTTACAGTTGGCACAGGGCCTGAAGAACCATTGCCTGATAGAGCCATTGGCCTGGGACTGTCTCTAGGACAAAGGCCCTTTTGATGGCATTAATGCTTCCCAGCCTGGCAACGCCGCTCCATTACTCGCTGTCTGGCCGGGGTCCGTCAGCTGGCGCTGCGCTTTGGCTGTGCCATTACACTTGAGGGGACAACATGTACCCCATCCAAAGATGAAATGCCACGTTTCAGAGCTGGGCTCTGGGCTTGAGCTATACCTCCAAGTAGAGAGGGAAGAGCTGGGCACTTGCTGAGCCATGTTAGAGATGCTGCCTGTCCACCTGTTCCCTGGCAAGGCTGGGGAACTTGCTAAGAGGCAGCGATACCTGTCATTTTCCTTTGCTGCTGGTTATCAGTCCAGTAGAGCCTCAGTTTCCCCTGAAGCCAAAAGCTAGCTTTGGGAAGACAGAGATGGAAGAATGCAGTGCCAAGACATATCCTCCCATCCTCTTTTTCCCCCTCTGCTTCTTAATTTTGGGGGTTTCCAGGGGCCACAGTGACACATCCTCACTTTTCACCATCTCCTGTTTACCAGAAAGCCTGCAAGTGTCCCACAAACCTTTTGACTGCTGCTTGCCCAGCAGGGCTTGCAGGGTTATGAAATGTTACAAATACAGTATTATACAAGATGAAGGTCATCTTCCTCTCCTGGGGTCTGCTAAAGGGCTGTGCTGCTGGCGTGGTGGCTGAGACAGTCAGTTTTTAATTCCTGCCCTGGTAACATGACATGAATCAAGTGGCACAAAGGATCATCTCTGTCTGGCACTGACGCCTGTCACAATGGTCACATTAAGCTACTACAGCTTGCCACTTAACTCTATAAATTTATACCATAAGTTACAAGCCCACCTCGGTGTCAATCCCTGCTATTAGAAATATGACAATAAAATACTTGATACTTTCACTAACACTGCTAGATTCCACTGGCCTGTGCAAAACTCATGGAGGCTAGAAATCCCGTGAGACATAAAGAAGGAAGAGGAGCTCGGCGAGGCCGGCCGGGGGTTTGACGCCTCACAGACAGCCGAGTGTGACAGCAGCGCAGGCCGGGCCCGAGGGGCGGCGCTGGGCCCGTTCCGCTGCGCCGCGCCGCCCCCTGCCGGCCGCCCGCCGCACGGCACCGCAGGGCCGAGGCGCTCCCGGGAAACTTCAGCGCTGCTCCTTCCCTCAGCCCGGCCGAGACGACTCGTGCTGTCCCTGGGGCACCCCTCCAGCACCGAAGTGCTTGAGGCTTCCCAGCTCTGATTCTGCTGGTTGAACTCCCTTCGTGCTAGCTCCACCTACAGATTCTAATGAATTCGCTTTGTGTCCTTAGAACAGAGCAAGACCTTTAGATCCAGTCTGATCTCAAACGTTGCAGCACCCTGGAGTACACTGAAATATGGATTCCTCCCTAACATCCTTCTCCCTTCGTGTCATTTCTCCTTTGTTTCAGCCTTTACTCTTCCAAAAAATATTTCAAGTCTCCCTTTTCTCTGCTAACATTTTTTTCGTCTCTCACCTTTTCATCTATTTTTTTTTCTTCCTTTCTCATACCTGTCAGCCTCAGCATTTCCCCCTCCTTTCTTGAGGAGGGTTTGGAGCTGTGCAGATTTTAAAGCCAGAGAATACTATGATGGGTTTAGTCTGGACCATACAACTTCCTTCAATTAACTCCTTGAATTACTGTATGTCTTTCAGAAACAAAACAATTATATTTATCTAGTCTTGGCACCCTATCCCCAGGCAGTACCTTTGGCAGCTATCTGAACTTTTCTTTCATCAACTTCCCTTTTTTGCCATGTTGTCACTTACCTAAATTGAGATAATCCTTCAGCTTCTCAGTTTCATGCACTTGCAGCTCTCTCCTGCATTTCTCAGTATCCTCAGAGCATGCTTTTTTGACCTCAGCACTTCAAATACCCCTCAGAACTCCTCTCCCTTGAGCTTTTTAAGTTTTTACAAAGTGTCGTGTGATTGCCAGGTCAATTTTTCTCCTCAGCGTTACAAATCTTTTACTAATGTGGGACCTTTTCCTGTGAAAGACTCGCTCACTAAATTTGTTCATAAATGGTTAGGTCATACTTTTCACCTGGATTCTCCTTTCTCACACTGCCTGTAAGTCATGATCCCTTTCCTATGGCACTCACAATGGGTAAAAATTAGAGCTCTTTTCCTCCATACTCCTGAGAACTTATAATTTTCTACTGAACCAATCTAAATAAAAACCTTTTTTGAGTCTTTATAATTCCTTGTCTTTTGAAATGCTTTTTTGCTTGCTTTTACTGATTTATCTCACTTATGCCTCATATTTGTTTAAAATATAAATGCTTATTGAGATAAAAGTGTAACAACAGAAAATGACTGGAGCTGTAAAAGGCCTGGTACTATAGTTAAAATATTTTCAGGAGCTCAACCAAAATCAACATGTTTTCATGACACAGTGTGGGAGAATGGGGCCTCAAAAAGCTCTCTGGGCATGGCAATTCCTTTTGGAAATGAAGACAGCCCAGGTGGCTGTTGGAATTTCTGAAGTTATGTTAAGGAGTACTTTGTAAAAGCCATTAAGGTCAGTAATAATTCAAAAATTATTTCTACACTCTGTTTTACATTAAGAAAAGGAGAAGCCCTCAGAAAATGTTTAAAAACTGGGAGAGAGAAGCAACAATGTTCCCCTGATTTTAATTTTCCATCATTCAAATACCTGTTCATGTGACCACGTTCGTTCCGAGCCGTCCTTCACACAGATGTCCAGCCTCAGCTCCGTCCCCGTGGCTCCGTGTTTGCTGTCCACACACAGGTTGGCTGCCACGTTTCGAATCTGCAAAACCAAGCAGCAACATTCCACATTAAACTGGGCTGCAGAATTGAGCTTTCAGTGTCAGGGGGTTAGGAGTTTAGCTCTGAAGGACTTGAGATTGACCATGAGTTACATAGAGCCAGTAAGAATTCCTTTTTACAGGGTAGAGAGACCTGTCCTGGAATGAACTACTCTTTTTAGGAGCAGCTTCAGGAGAAGCAAAGTTTGAAATATTCTGCTTAACAAATGAAGGATAAGCCTTATGAAATACCTTCACTTGAAAAAACTAAGAGAAAAAGAGTCTGAGAAGTTCAAAGCTTGTCTGACTGCTTCCTCCATCCTACGAGAGCAAGAGAGATCACCAGTGTTAGAAGGAGCTGATTTCTGTATGAGTCTCTCCCAGGCATGGGAGCAGTCAGTATGCATTAAAAATTCAGGCATGCCCTGCTCCAATCCATGCTCTTACTTTGACACAATAACACCATTGTAGGTGAGGTCGTGCATTACTGCCTGAAGTGTGTAAAATTAAAAAGTACTTAGCAAATCTGTACTGAAACTTGGGCTTTTAAAAAGTACTTAACAAATCTGTACTGAAACCTATGCTTACCCATGGAGGTTCCTCCTGCATGCCTGCTGCAAACATTGCAGTGTAACTTGTTCTTAAAAGGAAAACCTTGTTCTTGAGGCTGAAGCAACTGAGTAATAATTAATCTGTGACTATCAGTCATACCAGTTATGTACTGCTGACATGTCAATTTTCTTGGAAACATTGGGTTGAAAAGTAGATTTGCCCACTGCCACCAAAAAGAGCAAAATCCTAACTTTGTGTTGCAAATCCACGCACATTTCTCTAGTACCTTAGCTGGCCTAGTTAAAAATCCTTTAGACACCTCCATAATGAAAAGGATTTCTTAAAAAAACTTACCCTCTCAATGAGATAAACAGAAACTGAGTGATCCAAGTGCATGGAAACAAGCACAAATTCTAGAAGTATCATATATAGAAAGCAGGTGCATATTTTGACATTCTGGACACCACTTTGATCCTTTTTAAAAAGAAAGCTAGATACTTTCTAGAAAGGAGATACAATTGAATTTGTGCTTTTTCATGAAAAATACTTTAGAAGTCACTGTTGTTGCCATGATATGCCAGACAAATTTATACACTGCCACTGCATACCTCACACACATCCTAAGGATGGAAAACTTCAGAGCATTGCACAAAACATTGCAAGGTTGGGAAATCCTTGTGCATGCAAGACAGATGCCAGAGCTACTCTTCTCTTTTTCTGATTCTGGAGGAGAGGGATCGAGTCTATTAACCATGCTCAAGAAAGATTTACACAAATGGGAGAGCAACAGGTAGTGAGAAAATGTAAAAGCTATCACTCTCAGGAAAGGTTTCAGGAGGTGCATTTGTTTAGTTTAGAAAATTGCAGGCTGGGCAAAAGATGGGGGAGCGTTAGTTTGAACAAGTGCCTCCAGGAACCTTAGATCCTTCACCAGAACTCAGAGAAGCATTTAAAAAACAAAAATTGGACCAGCCCAGTCCTAGGATATTTTTTCTCTTTTCAATACAATAAAAGTTGCTAAAGATGAAGTAAAATACTAGCTTTTCATACAAGCAACCTGATACAGAAATCCAGCCCTGGGCAGCCCCACCGTGAAAAAGATGAAAGGTAATTAGTTCTCAACAACCTTCATTTTCATATTACCCAGCAAAAGAGGCAAGAAAGAATAATGAGGGGAATAGAATTTAATGTCCTATTTTTTAAATTTCATGTGAAATACCTCCTCCAAGTATCATTTTTTTGGAGAATGTTCAGTCATTTCTCAATGCACTTAAATTTCCATTGTATAGATAAAGATTTCTGGTCTAATAGAAAATTAAATGATACATCAGTTCTTACAGCATGCAAGTTAATTAAAATGGAACTGCTAACAATTGCCATTAATAATTGGGTATATTTTTGCGATTCAGAATTGTAAAATGACAGTGAATACACTCCACATCCAATTAATGCTTATTGCATTAAAAGGCTTTCATAATTTTGTCTTGATGGCATTGCTCCATCCAAGTCTCTGTCATTTGGACTGTGCAGTAAATGTGTTCAGCCCATTTCTGGAAAAGGCTTGAGCTGAAGCTACATTTAATTCCTGCACTGCTGGAATCTGTCTCACGTTCTTTATTTCCTCCCCTCTTCCCTCTACTCCTGAAAGGTTGGCTTGAGTCAGTTTTTCCTCTGGGTTTTTTTTTTTTTTTTTTTTCAGCTTATATGTTAGCTCGTCCTTTTTTCTTTCATCCTTTCAGCTGCAGAGGAGTCATGGTTTGTTTTTTGTTTTCAGTCAAGTCTGTGCTTTTGTTCTCTGGCGCTTCTGTGTGGCCTTGGCAGTTGCTAGAAACTGAACTGAGCCATCATGCCAGAGCCAGAGCCATGGAACATTCTGCCAAGCATCAGCAGTACACAGCCTGCAAACCCCCTAAGATGATTCCATGGACAAAGGAAGGAAAGCAGAAGCACAGAGCTTTTTTTTTTTACTCATTTATAAACCAATATGCTTTTGAACTGCCTTGTCTCCAGTCACACAGCACAATGGATTTGGGATTTTTGAGGTTATGAGTTACAACTAGAAAACAAATAGCTAGTTATCCTAACATTCCTATTTGTGCAATTGTAAGACCAGGGATGAACAGGAGACAGATTTTATCAGCCATGCAGGTACAGCATTGAGTTGCTACATACAAAACTTTTTTGCTCAGCCTTAAATGCCATCATTTGTACACATGGATAAGCATACAGGAAGACCATGCTTCCAAGGACTTCGATGTATGGACTGGCAAGGGTGGTTAGTGGTGATATTAAAGGCTGTTTCAGAATTAAACAAATTCTGACCAAAGCACAGGATGCTATCTGTAAGTCATTATACATAGTTCTTGAAATGCCATCCTAACTCCCTATGGGCACTGCAGTCCTTACAGAGAGCAGATGAGGTGTAGAAGCGTAGAGAATACAGCTTCCTAGAGCCCAGCAGTTATACTGATCAATATTCTTTGATAATTCTAAAACTCTACAACTTTTCCCAGGCAAATGAGCTCCTGCAAGACTTGCTGTTGAGGCAGTAGCTGGTGTCCTGGCTCCTGCAGCCTCGCCCCGCCTGCACTGGAGCCAGGCTGACACCCAGGTACCCTTCAGCCTTCTTGGACCCAGGGAGGGGTGAGCCAGAGGGGAGAGAAAAACTCCCAGAAGTTCTGGGAACTGCCCTGCATGCTCATCATGACATGAAACTGTCTGTGCCAAAAGCAGAAAGAGGGAAAGTGTAGCAATCTAAAGACAACTATATGTTAAATATCATCATCCGTGAACAATGACTGTGGAGATGGTGTTGGGACAATCCTTAGGGATACAGCAACAACAGAAGCACCTTGTACTGTCAGTTTATATGATACTCTCCCTACATCTGATTTAATGCCTTAAATATGAAAATGGCTTTAACCCTTAGAAGACATTAGCGATATTCATTTATGTTACTTTTTTTTGTTTGAGCAGCACTTAAGAGTCAGTTTTAGTGCACTGCTTACATTCTCAGATAACCTTAGGGCCATCAATGTCTGTGGATCAAATATGGAAAAATAAGTCACTTCTCCTGTCAACTGATACACAGTAATTTTAGAAGTATTTATCCTTTGTGTGAGCCATAAAAAAGAAAAAGTCAAAGGTAAAGAAGTCAAGCACTGCCAAAAACCTCACTGAAAAAATGCAGGACTCTTATTCAGTGTGACATTGATCCTGATAAAAGAATTTGAACAGTCCAGCTGTGCAGCACTTGGTTTGCGCAGGGTGGGGTTAAATTGCTTTTGTACAGCAGAGGTTTGACACTTGCTGGGCTCAGATTGACTCATTAAGGGTATGAGGATGACACATTCTAAAAAAAGGAAAATAACTGAAAGAGAAGTTCGTGAGTTCTTAGGCTTTCTTCTTTTTTCAAATGTGCCACTTGACTTTATGTGTGACATTTTCATGTCAGTGCTGTAAAATGGTTCTGTAAAACCCATGAGTTTGGGGCTGAGAAAGGAGTACTCTCAGGTTCTACAGCTTAGCACTGCTGCAGTGACTGAGACACTTCCTCATTAAATTACTGAAGTTCATGTAACAGCAAATGAAACCAAGATTAAATAATTCCCTTTTGACTGAGTAAAACAACTTTTTTTTTGCACCACCTTGACTATAGAACTCATGATATTTAAAATAAATGACAATGTCTGATATTATATGATTGATTTCATGTAAAATGTGTTTTCAAGACATTGGAAGCTGTGGTATCTGCACAATATATTCATTCTGGATCACAGCTTGTAGATTCATGAGTACTTCCTAAGAAAACACCTTGTGGCCAATTCGCACCTATTGTTTTAGGTAGTAGGACTTCAAATACATATTACAAATATATTATTCTGTCTTAGAAAGGGCACAGGATGGGTATTACTGTTTTCAACTCGTACCAGACTTCCTAGTATATTCAAAAGAGTAAGAACAAAACCTAATTGAAAACTTTTGTCTTTTCCACAGTGGAAAAGAGTACAAGTACCTCACTGAAACACAGAACTGACAGTCTCACTAACCTTAATCTGTCACCTTAACCTTAACCTTGGATTTGCTGTTACATTGCTCTACTGCATATATTTCAGATGTTACAAGGCAGAACAGGTTATCAAGGATATGTACACCCTGTCAGCTAGAAGGACAAAAGGCACAAACACACATAAGAGATAAGGCTATGACAAGTGTAGAAAAAAGATTGCTTTTTGTTTTCCAAATGTCCTTCTTTTCTATCATAAACAGATTTTTTCAAGAAATGTAAGAGTCATATTTTAAATAAATGTGTGCAAAAAAAGAGGAGCTGAGCAGAGGCTGTTTGTGAGACGTCTGCTTTTACACCATGTGCTTTTTACTAGCTAAATATCAAAACTAGAGCCAAACTCATCTGTGTACTTCATTGTTTACTCTTTCTCAGACTGGCATAGGCCAGCAGATGTAAAGTATTTCCAAAGGGAAGCAGAGAGGGTACTAAATGACAGTCAGTGTTGGCACAGACTTTTGGTGTGTATAATCAGCAAGGTTTCAAGAGCTGCGTGATTCTTACAAAGCAGTAACATTACAGTCTGCTTCCCTCTTTCAGCTTCTCACAGCCACTGACCTTCAAGGTTTTTCAAGGTCCTCCCAAGTGCCAACAAATTAATTAAAACTGCACAGGGAATGTGAGAGTCTCAGGAAAAACAAAAGAAGAAGGGCTGAAAGTTCTCTCTCTGTTATTTTAGAGAAAGTATGTTTTAGACCAAAAAAAAAAAAAATCTTTGGTCTTCACATCTTTCCTAAGAACTTAGTAAATGCTTTTAAGGCACAAGTTTCACACCATTGATATGATTTTGATTTACTGTTAAAAATATTTGGGTTTATGCAGAGATTATATTAACATTGCTGTCAAAAGAATGAATACCTGAATCACAAGCTCCTCCTCTTAGATCCTCTTGATTGAGTTAAGGATTGTCCAGCTGCCCAGAGGAATTACACATCTCCTGATCCCAAGGACACCCATGCATACATGAAAGATGGTGAAGGAAGATTACAGTAGCAGTCACTGCAATCTGATCCAGCCTGACTTCTACTGATAAATTCCTTACCTCTCAGTACACATTCATCTCATAAAGAGTGGGCAGCAGGACCAAAAAGAAGCAACTTTAACAACAACAAAAGAATTCATTACTGCCAAGAAGTAGCAAACAGTAAGATATATATAAATTGGAGTTTTTTTGAACATCTGTAACTGATAGCTTACAAAGAAGAACTAAGGATTGCTAGTACCAGAGAAAGTTATTTTAAAAAATCTCACTATGAGTTAATTTGCCTTTCTAAAAATAAATTCTGGAGAACAGTAGAGGTACTTGTGTTTAGAAGTCTGTGGTCCAGTCTTGACCACTGGGAATATGCAGACTTGTGTCTGATCTTGCCAAATGTTTTGGTCAAAGTTTCAGCTTCATCCTCTGGTTTCAAATATGGAAGTTAATTTTCTGACAGCCCCAAGAACATCTCCCAAAAAATCAGAGAAGGCTAGAACTCACAGTGCAGATATTCCTATGGTTTTTGTAAAGGTAGCACAATACACTGGAAGAGTGAAGCCTTCTTTATATATCTTAATGAACTGAGAGGAAAGAGCCCTCTGCACGTGTCCTATCCATGGCATAAAGCAGCTGTAGTTCTTGGGGGCAAAGGCTACAGCCATTTTTCAGTGCAACTAAGGAAGTAATTTCCTCTCCTGGCAATCCTTGTGTTCTCATTTCTTCTGCACAAAACAAACTGTCAAAGAATGGTTTGCTACAGCTCTGCTCTTCAGAGAGGTCTGAATGCAGAACATCTTTGATGACAGATGGAGATTTGCAGCCGGCTGTTTGCTCAGCCCCTGCTCCGCAGTGATGCTCAGATATTGGCTTCTCTTTTGTGGTCCCTGCCTCCCCTCATCCATCAATGGTATTTTTTGGAGAAATTGTATTTGTCTGCTACTGCTACTCAGTGATGACAGCACCTACAGAATGTAGAGAACAGCTGAGCAAAATCAGTTGTTTTAAAAGGAAAGTATCCAGGCTTTGCGTGTCACATTTCATGTGTGTAACTCCATCTGCACACAATTGTCCTTGTAAGGACAGGAGGAGGTATACCAGTAGATATGCAAAAAACCCCAAGCAGTGACTTCAGATCTCCTTTTTACTAAGGTGATTCTCTGAATCCAAAATCTTCTGCAACATGCTGTAAGGAGCGCTATATACCTTTTTCCTCATTCTTGTGCTCATTGTGCATACATTGTATGCCCTCTACACATGAAGTTGTAATGAGTTACAAAAGCAACAGTGATAGTTCTATAACAGTTTCTCATTTCAATGGATAGTTCAGGGATTGTTTCAACCACTGTGAACTTCCTTAATAACACTGCTTACCATCAGGTTTACTCTCATTTAATAACTTTAATTTCCCACAATCTAAAATGTCAGATTCATTTAAATTTGATCTATTCCTCACCTCTCCCCAGGCAGCAGGTGGAGGCTCCACAGGAGGGTAATATTTGGGGACATCCCAAGCCACTGCAGCCATGAACCACTTGAAGTCTTTACACTTGAGGTGCTTGCGCAGCTCCTTCTGGGCAGAGATGTCCCCGGTGGAGAGGTGTCTGTACTCGGGCCGTCGCTGGTAAATGTACTCCGCAAACTCGTCCATCCACGTCTCCGCCACGCGCTTCAGGTTCTGCGTGGCACAAAAAAGAGTGAACATTCATTTCTTCGTGTTTTGAGCGAATTATATTCATAACAGGGAAAATTTTAAACAAAACAAAACAAGAAATCAGCATTCCACACAGTTATTAAGCTTAGCTGGTCTCATTTCTCAGTCTTAAAACCTGGAACAGTTCCAGTAACTGTATGCTACCTTCATTACAGTGTAGAGCAAACAAAGTACCCTGCTTTCCTGCTGGCTCTGTGAGACAACCTTCTGTCTGTTGAACGTCTTATTTTCCTTCACATTCTTTATGCATATTCTTCATATGGGTTTTTGATTAATGATGGATGTTGAAAAGAAATTTCCTTTCAGCTGCTTACATTGGTCCCTGTTTTTTCTCTGTTATTTCAGATCTGCTAATGTGGGAGAATGCTTTAAATTCTTCCTTCTGATGTATTTCACTTTGCATTTGAAAGGCATCTGAATTTCAGTCTGTCCTGATACTGCTTAAGTCACCAAGCAATTCCTACCTAAATTTTAGGGTCAGGTCTTACAAGTGAATGTTTGGGGGCAAGGAGCCCTGAAGAGGAGTTGATCTGAAGAAAAAGACTTCCTGGGATAGGAGCCACAACAACCTGTGGCTTTCTGCACTCACTCATCCTATGAACATATCTAAGACTACTTAGGTTCCATGAAACCCAGTTCTGGCTGTGTTCCACAAAGTTTATTTTTGTTGGCATTTTATAGGAAACAGAATTACCTGTTTTGCTGCATAAGAATTTATGCAAATTATAATTAATGAAATTAGCTGCCTCAAATTATAAAATAAAGCAAATACCATTGCAAAGAAAAGTTCTGGGTAGACTGAAGAGATATTGTTATTTACCACCAAGGGGCCATTTGTTCCCTGTATTTTTGTTTGTTTTTAAAATTCCTCCCGCAACTGAATCCACACAAATTTAAATGCAGATGTTGTAGTAGAGTATGGGCTTGGTCTATTCTGTATTGCCATAGCTGCCCAATAACCTTTTATCCCACCAACAAAGCAACATCTCTCTGACACTAACTATTGAGACACTAGGGTGCTCTTATTGCTTTGTTTGTAAAAACAAGATAATCAAGTTTTACAATATTCTTTTTATAGAACACTAACTATAAAATGCTGAGATTCGCTCTGCAATAAGCTGGAGGACAACATACATCTGATTATCATGAACATAAGGTAATGTTTCTTTTCAGAACATTCTCTGCATCTAAGTAAACTGGATTCATACCCTGACTTGCCTTCAAGATTCACTGGAAAATTCCTTTCCTGAATTTTATTAATCCACGTAAACTAAATGTCTCTGAACTAATAAGGCTTATCTGAATACAGCCAGACACAGAACAAAGGAAGTACTTTTAGCTGACACTGCAAGATAAGTTTCTATGTGCTTTCTCTCTGTGAAGCAAATATGTTAAACCTGCAGGGATAAAGCAAGTAACATTAAAGCAGTGTAAGAATTCACAACACTCACATCCTTATTCAAAAATGGCTTGTGCCCCACATAAGTTTGACTTGTGTTGTAATTTCATGAAGACGTAAATAACTTTACAAGACATTAGAATTCAAGAATAGGAACTGGGTAGGACAAAGAAAACCAGAAAAAAAATCAAGAACATAATCTAAGTGACAGTCTCAGTTTTCTAGCAGAAAAGCTGGAACACAGAAATTTTCTGACAAGTAAAAATACTGTGATGAGATTTTGTACATGAGGCAAAAAAAATATTATTAGGAACATTAAACAAAAAGCCAAAATAATGAAAATATGTGTGATTTCTAGCATATCTTTCACTGCAATGCTCATACCTCATTTGCTACAATGCAAATGCAGTTTAGGACTGTTCTATAAAATAGTTTTTGGTAATCACTTCATCTGTTAGGCTATTTTCATATTTAAAAACCATACTATAAAAAGAGCCATTCAGTAAAAGTACAGTAAAAAAAAAAAATTCTCTTAGGAAAGAAAAAATCCAGGTAAGTCTTGCACCACCCCACCAATACTAAGAGTAGTCTCTGATGGACTTTCTCCTTTTCTTGGCTGCACTAAAATGACTGCATTATGCTTTAGATGATTGTTACCGATAAAACACGAGTCCAACAGAAACCGTGATATTATACCTGATCACTAACTCAAAATTCTAATTCATCAGTCAAAACTTTTTGTTTTCCAATAACACCTTTATAACTGTTTGGGTTTCATGTGTGTTTGTGAGTAAACTCACCAAACACTGTATTAAAAAAAAAAAGTAATTTCTTCCCACCATTCCCCAAGTATCAGGTAGGACACTTTGGATAAATCTATTTAAAACTTTGCTTCCCTGTTCTTCCAAGACCATTCTTTCCATCATATGCTAAAAATTGCCTGCAATGAACTAGTATATTATCCTTACTATGTTTATACATTGATGTCATAAGCCAAACCCTTATGAGGCAGCCCTTTGAATTTCAATAGGTTTGTTTTTAAAAGTACAAACTCTTGATTTGCTAGCTCTGAATCTCCAGACTACTTATGAACATGACCAAAAGGACCACTGTGCTCTGGAGTAGTGAGAAGCTGTTTCTGAGGCAAACCCTCAGCATCTAAACAATTTTAAAAGGTTTGTTGGCCTCAGTTAGCCTGGGTTAGCATTTCTTATCCTTATTACCACTATACAAGCTCAGAAATCACCATACTTCCTTTTAACACAAATGTGTCCAGACTAGCAGTAAAACTCCCCACACTTGAATTGAATGCAATCAGGAAGAGCTGCTGTACTGAAAGCTGGTTTGGTGCAACCTTGCACAGAAAAGGCAAACATCATTTACATCCTTATTTAGAACACAGCATGTTCCTGGAGCAAAAATACAGGCTGTCCAAGATGAGATGAGTGAACTTGTAAGCTGAAAATCCCCATTCTGTGGCTGTCTAGCAGCATGATAAATTACAGAGAACCTCTTAGGATCATAACTCTTCTCTGCAGATTATGGTAGGGAGCTGCTGGGCTTTTACTCATCCTATCTGAGGAGCACAACCAAAACAAGAGCCCTCATCTCTAAGCACTTTAGACCTACCAATCAAATTACTTACTGCAAGGTAAGAATGTGATTTCAAGTATTTTACAAGTCTTCCAGAGTTGCCATTCCCACAATCTGGCTGGATGTTTGACATAGTGCATGGAGGAAGGAGAATGGTCACTTCCTCCTTGCCTGACCCTCAGGTGAGGCTAGATACAGGCTGAGCATGTCATATAAGCCCAACAAGTGGGAAAGGTTTTAAATAGCTACCCAAACTTGACAGAGTCTAGCTGTAAACCAGGCTTTAAGCAGTTTGACTTAGATATGATTTTACTCTGTGTGGGTATACTGCCACAGAACTTGCATGCCAAAGAACTTTAAGAGCTTACCAGATTAGGTTGCATTTTGTGAATACCTTACAGCATCATTTAAGCACTCATTTAGTTTACATCACCATGAGACAGTTAAGTTACACATTGAAACTGATCTTCAAATAATTTAGAGTCAACAGGGATTAGATTTGAATCTTCTTGATTTCTGTCTCGTGTTACTATTTATGTAATCTTCTACAGAAAACTCCTTTAAATGCCAGTTTCTCAAATGACATCAAATATCACTATAGGAAGAACCAGTTTTGGCATATCTTTGTGGTAGTTCACTCTTGCTTGAATTCAATCTGAAAATCTCATGTAAATGCATGTGAAAAGGAAAAAAAAGAAAAATAGAATCATAGAATCATTTAGATTCGAACTGACCTCACAGATCATCGAGTCCAACTGTTAACCCAGCACTGCCAAGTCCACCACTAAACCATGTCCCTAAGTGTCACATCTACATGTCTTTTAAATACCTCCAGGGACGGTGACTCAACCACTTCCCCGGGCAGCCTGTTCCAATGCTTGACAACATGTTTCTACAGCTGAAAATGGCGTAGCTTAGCTTGGTTGACAAATTCATTGCAAGGCTACAGATGTCCCGATTGGTTACTCTTAATAGGAAAAAAAAAAAAAAAAAAAGAAAAAAAATTAAACAAAAACATTTCAATGAAGATCGGTTAATTATTAATTAGTTACATGAATTGACACACAAAATAAAGAAGTCATAGGGACTCTAAGTGGACATCTGAGGAGTTTCTCAGGACCTATCCAAGAAGACCAATGACAATTTGTTCTCTCTTTTGTCACTTTCAGTGAAAAGTTTCTGTATGAGAATAAGTAAGGCCCAGTGGTATTTCAGTAGATGCATATTTCTATATGTTAGGTTGTAACAGCAGTCACAAAGAAACTGTGAGATGAATACAACAGTGACAGCAACCACACTGACTCATCAGCTGTCATCAGTTGCTCATTTACGCATTCTTGATATAATCTTAATCACTGCTACAATTTTACTCTCTGGTAAATACTTTACCACTGAGCTTACATTTAGACAAGTTGTATTTAAGTTTATATGAACTCACACATTTAAGACTGTGGTTTTGCTTTGTATTTTTACTCAACAATACTATTGTAATAAGACAGTAAGTTACAATGTCACTGATACATGGATGTCATGGTTTAACCTCAGCTGAAAAGTAAGAACCACACAGCCACTTACTCAGTCCCCCATAAAGGGGTGGGAGAGAGAATCTGAAGAGTGAAAGTGAGAAAACTCAAGAGTTGAGATAGAGACAATTTAACAGGGAAAGGAAAAACTGTGCACACAGGCAAAGCCCTTCACCTCTTCCCATGGGAAGGCGGGTGTTCAGCCATCTCCAGGAAAGCAGGGCTCCATCACTCCTAATGGCGACTTGGCAGGACAAACACCAACATCACTCTAAATGCCCCCCCTTCCTCCTTCTTCCTCAGCTTTATATACTGAGCCTGATGCCATATGGTTTGGAATATCCCTGTGCTCAGCTGGGATCAGCTGTCCTGGCTGTGTCTCTTCCCAGCTCCTCACCCTGCTTGCTGGGGGTGGCGTGGTGTGAGGAGCAGAAAAGGCCTTGACCCAGAGCAAGGCCTGGTGAGCAATAAGGGAAATATCTCTACATTGATAACAGTTTCCAGCACTAATCCAAAACAGCCCCATACTAACTACTCTGAAGGAAATTAACTCTATCCCAGCCAAATCCAGCACACTTCAATAAAAGTTTAAATCAACTTGACTGGAGAAAGAGAGAGACAAATGAGGACTTCTGCACCTGAAAAAAGCAAATATTTCATGGGCTATTTTGTTCAGTCAGTAGGGTAGATAAATCTCTATGATCAAATGGCTGTCCCTTTTTTAAGTGTTTAAGATCACCTGTCATTTTCAAGAGACGTGACATTACTCAGTGAGAAGAAAGCAGACACTGGCCATGAGAATGGAACAGCAGGGTGAGACAGGGACATGTCAAAGGACAGGTCCATAAATATTAGCTTTAAGCAAAGTTTAACTGGATTAGTCCCTAATATGAGAGGAGTAGTTCCTCATTTTGTCACTGTGGCTGGTGTGCTGGCTTGAGATGACAGCACTCGTAAGAGAGCTCCTGAGCTATACTGCGAGCCAGCACCTCCATCCTCTAGGTGCATCTTTGCCAATTAACATTTTATACACAATAGTTGGACTAATATAACACTGTAATTCCTGCTCTTAGTTGCTCCAGACGTTCTAAATATTTTTATCAGGTGTCACTAAAGGAGCACAATGGTTCTATTGTTTGTTTCATTTCACTTGCATAACCTGTTTTTTCTGCTTTTGTGTCTGTCTCACTGCATGAAACTGACCCTATCTCAATCAATAGATTTTACTTTTGTCAATATTAAACTACTACTGCAACATTTGAAACCTGTAATGAGATCCTATTGCCCTGCATTTAATCTGAACATTTTCCAGGATGCTGGATGTCACCAGCCAGGACACGAGCCAGACATCAAAATCACTTTCAATGACACCAATCAAATACGAATCACCACAGCGTGTCTGAGGCCCGACTGCATTTTGGTTGTGAAATGTAAGAGGGATTATTACTGTTTACTTGCCAAGAATAACACAACAATCTTGGCAAAAACTGACATATTAATCTCTTTTTCTTGCTAGTACAATTCTAGTGGTATTATTTTCACCTCACCTATGTCATCTTACCAATTTAAATTTTTCTGGTTTTGTTTTGTGAAGCACAGTATTGTTGCTAATTCAAAATGGGTGCCCTGTTTACCTCTAAAAGCAGCAGCTGTATTTAATTTGGCTGGAAATAATATAATATACAGTTTGCTTTACACAAAATGTATTTAAAAAGTGCATTGGGATCTATCCAGTGGAGACAATTCTATGTTCCTCTGGAATATGGACAGCATAATGCTACAATGAATCATCACAGAGAAGAGAACAAAGTATGACTGGAGGAGCTCATCCAACAAGTATGGATTAATATGCCAGAAGCAGCAGGATACAAAACTCCAGAGCACTCACAAGGAGAAAAATGATACCTTCAGTTTTGTGCAAAGGTCCTTCCATCAGTGTCAAAACACAAAGTTTACCATTTCTGTGCATTTCTACAGCAGAAAAACAACAGAACATTTCCTAGACACTAACCACAGTCTTGTGATGTTCAGGTTTTAATACTTTAACCTGCCACGTCAGTTAAGCCTCAATGGGGGATTTCATACCTTTCCCCTTCTCCCCTAACTCCCTTTTAATTTACACAGTGCTACTGTTCATCAGTATTTCCTCTTCTTGGGTATCTTATTTTGGTTCTTTACACATAACTGTGTTTAAAACTTAACTGGGTTTCATATCAGAAATATTTATGTAAAAAAACTCCAAGAACCAGCAAAACCCTACCAAATAAAGAGATGTCTGCAGGCATAAAAGAAATGCATCTGCATGGAAGACAGTATTTTAACTAGGTGACAAAGCTGGTGTGGTATATAAATAAATCTTCTACAAGTTAGCGCAGCTGGCAGAGGCAAGAGCCTATTTATTTTCAGCCAGTAGTCTGCAAATACCTAGAACTGAAATTCCACAGACATCATCTGAAAACAAACAGGATTTCATTCTCTCTATAAAAGTTTGCATCTCCACCAGGTACACAAAAATCATAATTTAAGATCCATGCACTGGAAAATCTGAACCCCTTGCTCACATGAGGCCAACCTGCAGAGTCTGGGAGCAGGGATGTTTCTGGTCCTAGTGAGAATGCTGCCTGCCCCCAGCTGTGTGGCTGTGAGGGGCCTGTGGAACACAGAATGACACTTCAAGAACATATCCATAAATTTGCTGGCTGTGCCATGCTTGTCTTACAAACCCATACAGACCATAGCCCATCCCTGCAGCTGAGCCTGAAAGAGTTCAGGCGTTTGACTCCAAACAGATTTATTGAGCCTTGTAACTTGGGTTCCAGTGCTAGCCTATGGAGTAAATCCTGACCAGTACCTACCACCACTTTGATGTAGTTATTGTTCAAGAATATCTAGTTCTCCATCTTTGTGACCTTTTTGGATAGCTAAGCCGTCTACCCCATTGTATTCATTAACTTAAAAGCAAAACTTCTATTTACATTGGAGAAAACATAAAAAAACCCAACCCAAAAAATTACTCTGCCTTTTATGTATTCAAGGATTAGAAGATCAAAGAATCACAGAATGGGTAGTGCTGGCAGGGACCACAGTGGCTCATCTGGTTGAGCCTTCCTGCTATAGCAGGGTCATCCCAGAGCACATGGCACAGGATTGTGTCCAG
Source organism: Dicaeum eximium (assembly GCA_013396995.1). Lineage (NCBI taxonomy): Eukaryota > Metazoa > Chordata > Aves > Passeriformes > Dicaeidae > Dicaeum > Dicaeum eximium. Next base: position 2,556,690 of record VWZP01001888.1, read on the forward strand.
GTGCTTCTTGAACAGCTCCACAACCTCCCTGGACAATCTGTTCTGGTGCTGAGTCACCCACACAGTAAAGAAGTTCTTCCACAAGTTCAGGTGGAACTTCCTATGCATCAGTTTCTGCCCATTGCCTCTTGTCCTACTGCTCTGCACCACTGAGCAGAGCCTGGCTCCAAACTCTTGGCACCCTCCCTTCAGACACTGACAGACATTGATGACGTCCCCTCTCAGTTGTCCCTTCTCAAGGCTGAACCCTGTGCCACTGATTACACTGTCCTCGTAAGAGAGATGCTTCAATTCCTTAACCATCTTTATTGGTCTCTCCAGGAGCTCCATGTCTCTCTTGTCCTGAGGAGCCCAGAACTGGACACAGCACTCCATGTGAGGCCTCACCAGGGCGGAGTAGAAGAGCAGGATCACCTCCCTTGCCCTGCTGGAATGCTCCTCCTAATGCACCCCAGGACATTTTTGGCCTTTTGGCCACAAGGTCACACTGCTGGCTCATGGACAGCTTGGACAGAACCCCAGGACCTTCTCCACAAGCTGCTTCCCAGCAGCTCAGCCCCAGCCTGTCTGGTGCCTGAGGTTATTCCTCCCCTGCTGCAGGACCCTGCAGTTGCCTTTGCTGAATTTCAGCTGGTTCCTCTCTGCCCATCTCTCCAACCTGCCAAGGTCCCTCTGAAGGGCTGCACAGCCCTCTGGGGTATTGGCCACTCCTCCCAGCTTTGTGTCAGCAGTGACCTTGCTGAGGAGGCATCTGCCCCTTTATTCAAGTAATTTTGAATGAATGAATAAGTTAAATAATATTGGGCCAAGTGACAGTGACAGGCCTCCAACTAGACCCTGTGCCACTGATTACAACCCTCTGGGATCTGCCATTCTTTGTCACAGAGACAGTCCTCTATCCACCTCACTGTCCACCCATCTCCTTGAGTTTGTCTATGAGGATATTGTGTGAGACAGTGTCAAAAGCCTTGTCAAAGTCAACGATAATAATTTAAATATTTTCTTTGGTAAGTACTCTGTTTGAGATCTTAGTTTAATTAATTTTAATAATAAATTTATAAAACACTTAATGAAAAATATTACAATGGAAACATAGCAGCTGTATGGTTAATAATCATAGTTATCATATATTATAGCAGTGCTGTTCTAAGAAGGTGATTCTTGCTTGATTCCTAAATAACATGCCTGTTCTAAGCTGACATTGCACCTGCTTACTGTGGCTGCTGAATCATGACTGACTTTTTGCTACAGTCTTGTGCTACAGAGGTGATTGCAAAAGTGCCAGCAGTGTTCCCTGAACACAGCGTTCCCTGTGGCACAGCGTGCCACATCTATCCATTCACACTCTGGTCATGAGAAAAATGTAGCTATCACCTAACTGATTGTCCTGATTCTTTCATCTGCCTGGAAAAAGAATATAAAATGTTCATGGAGCGCTTTAGGAAACTCCCAAATATTGTTTGCAGATGGAAAACAACAGACCAAAACAGTCATGTTAAAGGAAGCTCTGACAAAATTGCAAATGTGGCCACAACACCAGGTGATACTGTTACAATAATCTGCTTTGAAGATCCCTTTTGAAGCCACACAGAAAGGCTGAGACAATGGTTCAGGTGGGAATCTGAGCCCACTTTTACCAGCTGAATTCCTGAACCCAAACTCATGCAAGTTCCAATTCAGTGACGCCGTGTAATGAGAGAAATGTCATTGTGCTTGTGTGTGCTGTAGGATCCCATGTCCTGGCAGGCAGGGAGGAATTCAACTTAAGGTTAGGATTCACCACCCTGCTGGGTTAGCATCCAATTTGAATTTCAGTGGGATTGCCCCTCCCTTCAAAAGGGCCTAATGTGCCAATGTTCTGTGGTTAATCCTAAAATGCTGTGTAAAATACCTGCAAGAAAAAGAAATTCTGCAGCTATATTTTGAAACTTTGGTAACCTCTGCATATCCTATGGGACAGCAAGATTTTATTGATATATTTCTTACAGCTTTTATAGAACCACAAATATAAAAAAACATCCAAAAAGCAAATAGAAAACTAAAGAAAATAAATAATAAATTGAGATACATCAAGAAGAAAATGCTCAGAATATTCTGAATTCCAATTTCATAAGGAACTGGCTAAAAGTAAATAGCTTAGGTAGAATTGTTAAAAGGGAAGCAACAATCAGAAATACAAAAAGCAACTAAAATAATCCAGTCAAACAATTCAGTAGTTTTTAGGATCTGGGGGTTTGCTTTCTAAAAATGCCTTACCTAAAACAAATGGGCAGAATTAGTTATTATTTACTGCAGTTTTGTGCAGAGATTGACAGGTTTGGAATGAATGAATAATCATGTGGTGCTTCCAGGTTATAAAGTGACATCTGCATGCCTATTAATATTTCTTTATGTGAAACTGCCTGTAAATTTAACACTGACTGCTTTCAGCAGGCAGCAATATCTTAACACATTTTCAGACAAAAAATATTCAGTCTTTTTATCTACATTTGATTGTCAGAATCTGTTTATAAATCTACTGTGCATGTTTACGGATTCCTTTAATTTTGCTCTGCACCACCAAACAATATTACAACTGTTTTATATGTGTATGCTTTTCAGTGTATGAGGGATGTGGCAGCAACCAATATGCATAAGCTTTCCAGATCTTGAGTGACAGATAAGACTGAAAATTGATGTCATGATCCATACTGTTGTGTGTGGTACAATAATGATTGTTTAGTTTTTGACAGGTCTCTGATTTATTAAAGCATGCGTGATTCTCATGCCAGGTCACAGCTCTCTAAGCAGATACTGAGACTGGTCAAGTGGTATGTAGCTGGCTGATACTGTATGTTGAAACTCACTGCTAAAAGATGAAGATCAGTGAAATCCCAAGGGAAAGTAAAATGCTCACTTTAAAGATTATGTTTTAAGGGTAAACAGAAGTTGAAACAGCTTGAAAGGAAACCCATGGCTTGATTTGGGCTATGCCTGAATTTGTCTGGAATCTCTGTTCTCTTCCTAATTCCAGTCCCCATTTCCCTTGTGCTGATGCTGGGGAATAGGATTGGAAAAATTTTCAACCTTTGATGCAGTATCTGCACAAGGGGAAATTCCCCCTTGATTAACTAAGGCCTCTTGCAATCATTTATAAAATCAAAGTTGGGCTTTCTAGGGCCCATTGCTTTGTGAACTGCATCTCCAGCATGCTCCTTTAAACAGCAGAAGGTGGAAAAGGATTTAGTAAAAACCTTTGTGGAAACTACTTAGCAGTGAAAAGTACTGCTTTTGGCAGTGGGGATAACATGTCCAGATATTCTTGAGTGTGTTATTCATTTTACATTTGAACTAGAAGGAAGTTTTAGAATAAAAACTCATAAGGCGTAGGTTATAATTTTTGGGTAATATAACATTTGGAGGATAAAGCAAAGACAGTTGAAATATCCAGGCCTCTCCTGTGAATAGTTGCCTAATATTATTTTGGCTAACAGCTCCATTTGGGGCTGACACACCAAAGATAATCTGTCCTTGATTTTCTTTTTCTTGCAAGGATGAGCGAAAGAGAATATTTTTAGATTTAAAATTACACCAAATATGAAGGATCAAGGAGAAAATCTTCTTCCTTGGCTAGTTATTGAAATAGCCCAAACCACCAAAACATACAGATGCTTTTCTTAGCCTTGATGCAATGCAAGAATACTGTACTGGAAAGAAGCTGTGAATCTGAGAATTCAAAGTTTCTTTTAGTTGTAACTGTCTGTCATAAATTTACCTAAGCATCATATTTTGGACTGCCACAACACAGAAAAAATCTATCTATTTTTGAATGGAAGGATAAGATTAGATCTTTTCCCACAAGTTAGAGGGTAATCAGTCTGTGCATGGGCAGAGATATCAGTTCAATAACTGGATACGTTTTTTCACTAATATTTAATGAGTGATTTGTTGAAATCAAGCTAAAATAAATAGTACAGGGAGGCTGCAGGCTGTGGCTACTTGATGTTGTAGGCATTCACAGTGCCACCATGAAAGCCAGTTAAGTGCAGAACTGTGCAAGATGCCAGCAGTACAAATAGAAATGACTATATTTTACTCCTACAGGAAGTGCACAAGACAGCATATTCTCTAATGTGACACTATGTGCTCTAACAGAAGAAAACAGAACCTAAGGTTTGAATTTCTTATTTCCAGTTGTGTGAGATTTTTTGCAGGGAATATAATAAATGAAGCAGTTTCATTCAGGCAGTCCAAAAATCTGGATGGGGCAACTCTGACAGGACACAGAGCTATACTTGGGGAGGATATTAATCTCACAATTTAGTCAATAAATTTTTTGCCCCCACCACTAATCCCATTACTGAATTGTGTGTCACAGTGTCTACACTGATGCCCTGTTAAGAAAAATTCTTCTTTCTGTCTAGCCAGCTGTCAGGCAGGCAGCACAGGCAGCCTCCTTTTTCTGCTGCAGTTAGTAGAGCAAGCCTGCTCCTGTGGTGCTGAAATAAGATATCTCCCCCTTAAAGCAAGAAATTCATTCTTCTATTCATACCACACTTTCATTATTAAGAAAAAACTATGATTCATAAAATATTACCTTATGGCAATATGCAGACTTTAATATTAATGTCATTTTATTATTTAAAAAAAAGTCCTCTAAACCATAAAAGATTAAACTCAAGCATGAATACATACTAGTATCTTCCTGGAAGCTACATCTCTGCCCTTCATCTCCCATCTTTTGACATCCTGTGAACATCTCCAGAAAGTAACAGAACATTTTCTCTTGAGCAAAAAGCCCTCATGGATATGAATGTGTTCAGTAGTCTTTGAGAAATGCCTTTGAGAGGTCTTACCATTTCTCACTCTCACAGCTCCAAGCTGGCTGTATTCCACAACCAGATTTTACACAATAATCAGACAGTCGCTCAAATAATTGCTACTCAGTCCCTTTGCCTCAGAAAATATCCCTTCCATGAGATTCTGCCAATTCTGCTGACTGATAAGAAAACGTGCACTCAGATTGGTCCTGCTTACAAAAACTATGACTGACAACACTGCAATTTGAGAACCACAAGCCTTAGGTTACTCCTAGGTTCTTTTGAATCAGCATGAAACGTGCCTCTGTGCCGAGACGTCCAACCCTGTAATTTTAAGCTCCCATTTTATTCTTGGCAATCTTATCTCTGAAAGGCAGAATAACTGCAGTAATTGCACATCTCATTTCAGAAAAATAAAGATACATTCATTTTCCATTTTAATAGTTTACTGGAAACTGGTTCACAAGGAATGAAGAGACTGATAATGAATGAAAATGAAAAACAGCAAGAGCCAATTACTCACCCGTGCTAGGCTGGTTCCAGAAGGGACTTTATATGGGACATACTTTCTGTAGATATGTCCAACTCGAGAGCATGGAACATCATACATGCCACCTCCACACATCCACACCTGGAAAGCAGACAGAAAGCAAGTGAAAGAATGATTGCTGGAAACAAATGAGGCAAAAAAAGCGCATTTTAACTAATGCGTATGTGAAAAAACCACATCACTCTATGCTGATCCCTCCCACAGTCATGGTGGCCTTCTTGGCATGCTGGTAACTGGGATATGGTAATGGGACAGATTCTCACACCCAGAATCTCACTGTGCAAAAGCAGAGTATGTTCAAAAGAAAATGAATAGAATAGAATAGAATAGAATAGAATAGAATAGAATAGAATAGAATAGAATAGAATAGAATAGAATAGAATAGAATAGAATAGAATAGAATAGAATAGAATAGAATAGAATAGAATAGAATAGAATAGAATAGAATAGAATAGGTTGGGTTGGAAGGGAGTTTGTTAGGCCACTTCCATTGTGCTTGCCTGTTTGTGTTATAGTGGACATATCTGCCTGGTCCTGGAATTCAGCCCCTGACTGACTGTGCTATTCATACTGTAGATGGAGAAAATAGGGGTTAGAGTGAAGGCTTGAATTACAAAGTGATTGAGGTAGCTGCTTTTTATGGCTCATTTGTGTATCAGCCCTTACAGTCCCTTAGCAGTTAGCCATGGCATCCAACTGAGACCTTATAATGAAATGTTTGAGGATGTAATCTCATTATAGAGCAAACCTAAATACACTAATGTAATGTCTAAGGAAGGCTTGAAACCAGTGCAAGTGGGGCTTTGTCCTTAAATTCCATGGATGCCAATGTACAGTTGCATGGAGTTGAGATCTACTCAGGAAGCTGCTGCTTACTGCCTGCCATCACAGAATTGACTAAGGCATGGGAGCTCTGGGTAGGTGCTGCTGGACAGGTCATCCACTCTCCTACTGAGCACAGTCCTTCTCAGGGAGGAAGTTCACTCGTGGATTGGGAATGCAGACCCAAATGAATGCTCTTGCCTCCATGCCAAAATAGCTTATTACCACCCAGAGCAATCATGCATGAAGTCATGCCATGCGGACATGAGGATCATTTTCTATTAAAAAAAAAAACATTTTGTCAAATCTGCCTCTTAAATAAACCTTGAAATCCTCACCTGTTTCATCTCAGGACAGCTAATTCACTGGAAAACATGCATAAACATAGTAAAATATAATAAAAGCAAGAGTATTAAACATTACTTTGTTATTTACTTTTCTAATGATATTTCCTTTGTATGTTACATAATTTGTAGTTTTTTTGAAGTGGGAAGTTGCTTGCTGTGCTGTTTTCAAACAACCCAGGGTGCCAATGAAAGCGCAGGCCTATGTTTACTATTTGTTCTTGTTTTTTAAATGGAGGTGTCATTTCAAAAGCTAGACAAATTATTACTGTGATTAATCAAGGCTTCTTAGCCTTTGAAGAATGGACAACATAGCACTGTGACTCAAAGGTCAGCCCCAGCAAAAATTTAAAAGACAAGAAAGCAGAAATTATATCTATATAAATGTATAGGCCAGTATTACTTTAACTCAGGCAATGAGAGCTGCAGTAGACATATATTGCATTTCCTCTACAGCAGTAGGATAACAGCTAAAAAAAAAAAAGAAACTCCAGTCAGATATGCTGAGGCAATAACAAGTGGGAGGAAATAACACTGTGTTAGGTTTATATTTGATAGATATAAAACCTGAAAATGCTGTGCTGCACCTGAGGTATGCTGTGCAGGGTAATTGAAATGAATCTTAGGATGCCTTGAAGGACATTTAGCAGCTGTTCCTGTTTATCTTTCAGCTTCAGAATGGTATTAAAAGTATTTTTTTATATTTTCCTGAGAAGATTAATTCTGGCAACTTTGTCTTTAAAATGTGCATTTTTATGTTACGTGCACTAAATACATGAAATTGGAGAATGACTTCTGTGTTAAGTATTACAGACCTCCAGTATACCATGAAAGAAATTCAGGTGGTGGGGACATTTGGCAAAATTATATCTGAAGCAATCAAACTCTCAGGATTGTTAATGTCTCCTTTTTACAAAAGCAATGAATCTGGTCTGCAGCTGAGGTATAAAAAACAGAGACGAAACCAAAATAATGCAATTCCAGCTTGGAAAGATCAAAAGAATAGTTTATCTGTCAACTAGAGACTATCTCACAATTTATCTTTATATGGCTCCTTCCAACAAAATGTTGCAAAACACTTCACAGGGATGGTTGAAAGCAAAAAGCAGATATTAACACAAGCTTTAAAAGAAATTAAGCTGTGGTTATGTGGCTTTGTTCCTGACTGGAGTTTAGATGCCACAGATGTATTTTTTTGGCTCTGTTCTACAGCCCTCGTGGGATTTAGGGTGAATCACTCTCTTTTCAAATTATTTCTTTGTCTTTTAAATTGAGTTCTGCCTTCTCTTGTGATTCCTCTACCTTATCTGCCTGGTTTATGAGTGATCCAGCCTGGAAACTACCTGGAAAATGTAAATACTGTGCATGCAAGACTGAAATTCCAATCCATACGCTACACTGTAGTCATAATTACTGTAGTAAGAGACTCATGATTTTTGAGCAGTGGAGGATGTGTCTCTGGGGAACAGGAACATAAACATACAGCAAATTATGCAAAGGATTTAGAGGGTACTGAATGGACTTTGGATTAGGTTTCAGAACTAATTGAGAAATATACTGCTGCTGAGAGTCAGTAACAAGACAGACAACAGTGAGAGACATTGAAATGAAGGGACAATACAAACAGTAAATTGGTAGAAGAGGAATATAAAGTATTTCATGCAAAGGCGACAACTTGGTGCTCTTCATATTGTGCAAGAGGGATGGACTACAAACAGGAGAAATGTATTACAACAGTGAGGTTGAAAAAGTCATAAAAAATAATAATAGAGAACTTTTATGGCATTTTTCAGTTACTCTTCTTGAAATATAAGCCAAAAGAACAGATTTGGCAGTTGTAGAAAAGGAGAAAGAACAATATTTTCCTGTGAACTTCTATACGCAGTAAGAATGTTCCTCTAAATGAAAAAAAAATTGGAAAATAGGATCACTGACTGCAAATCTACAGTCAATGGGTTCGCAAATTGCAAAACCATTTACTGGAGGTGAAGTGGGATTTCCTGTCAGGAAATATTAAAACTGTACCATGTAAACTGGGAACTGATGACTGTGGGTATTTCAACAATACTCAGCAGCACTTCTAAAATTCTGAGAAAACTGGCAATATTCCACATTTGTCAGTCCTTCATATAGATTACAACTGCACTAACGAGTGGTAATGCTCCTCCACTCCCTATCTCCTGCCAAGATTGACTGCTGTGGAGGGCATTAATAATGACTATGATGATAATGAAAGGGATTAATGAACTTGGAGGTGTGTTTTGGAAAACAGGGATGAAGAGAATTTGAAAGATGTACTGGTATGGATAAGGATAAAACAACTGTAGATACAGATGACTACCTTCAAGAGGCTAGGGAGCCACCATTAGCATTTTTGTAAAGGTGTGATTTACGATGCCTAAGGAATGTCTAGTGCAAAGGATGGCACTGGGTGTGCATGGACATGTTTTAGTAGCAGGGGAGCAATAGGGGTGGCTTCTGTGAGAAGCTGCCAGAAGCTTCCCTCAGGTTCAGGAGGGCCAATGCCAGCTGGCTCCAGGATGGACATGCCCCTGTCCGAGCCATCAGCGATGGCAGTAGCGCCTCTGTCCTCTCCCTGAGGGGGAAGGAGCAGCCGAGAACATATGATGAACTGACCTTAGCCTGCATTTCCCCTTCCCCTGAGAGTGAGGAGGAGGAGAAAATAGGGAGTGAGGTTGAGAAGGGAGGCGTAGGGGAAGGTGTTTTAAAATTTGGGTTTATCTCTCATTGCCCTACTCTGATTTGATTGGTAATAAAATACTTTTTCCCCAGGTCAGGTCAGCTTTGCCCATGATGGTAAGTGGTGAGTGATCTCTCCCTCTCCTTATCTTGAACCATGAGCCTTTTGTTGTATTTCCTTGCCCTTACTCACATGATGAGGGGGATGTTGGAGCAGCTTTGCTGGGCACCTGGCAAAAAGCCAAGGTCAACCACAAGGGTCTCCAGGAAACACAGGACCTTAGTATGCTTTGCTACTACCCTGTGTTGTGGTGATTACTACATAGACTGTGCCTGTCTAACAGATTTAAATTTAGGATTTCACAAATAGTAGCTTTCCTTGTTATTGTGAAGAGATGCTATTAATCAGGTGAGTTCCAGTGCTTTGCCAGTTTTCACAAGTCTAGCACACACTGAAGAGTACTGTCAGCAAGATGTCATACACCTTTTTAATCTAAAAAAATTAATCCTGATGTTGCCAAAAAATAAAATCTTGAACACTTTCTTATGTAACATTTAATCTAAGAAACTATTTCATGAAGAGGTCATATTTTGAGACAGTCTGTGGCTGTGTCACTATCCAGAGTACTCCAAATAATTATTTGCCAAGCAAATTAAAGTAAGATGTGGCATCAACACACAGCACCTGTCTGACAACATTTCCACAGACCATAGATGTGGATGCTCTAAGAAAGAGTGAATTGTCATCTCTAGATTCACTGAAGTAAAGTCAAGGAAGGTGAACCAGTCTGGTTGTCTGGCTTTTCACTGACTTTGGAACAGTTTACAAGTCCACTATCTTACCAAGTTTTGTGAACAGATCTGGTAAATTGAACTGTCTGGCCAACTTGTCCTCATTTAAATAAGTTTTAAGATGACTGAATCTGTAGCTACAGTAGAATCTGCTGAAGCAGAAACCTTACCCAAGCTGATAGTGGTGATTTTGACATAATAAACCCCAGTTCTGTTTCTCTCTTCCACTTCTGTGATTTTTTTCCAATGTTTTGTTATTCCAAATCAAACAGCCATAATTTTTTTAAATTTACATCTCTTAAATTCTTCCAGTAGGAATTCACTCCTATTTGGCAGTCATTTCTAAAGACTATTTTTTTCTTCTTTTAACACTAGTAAGAAAGGACAAGGACCCTAAGGTCATTATATACTAATGAGATAGATCCAGAGATACGACTGAAATGAGACCCAGTGTGCCACAGCTGTCACCAGAAAAAAAATCCCTCACTTGAACAAAACCCACTGGGACAATGTGGTATCTCAATTTCCAGTTGTGTTACCATGGTTTCTACACAGAGTCTGAAGAGAACAACAAGTATATTCTTTGCGAGCATGAATAAAATATTTGAAATAGGATAATAAAATCATGGGTGACCTGTCAGAGACCATTGTGACAGCTACAAGTAACTACTTATATTTGCCTCTGAAACAATCTAAATGGACGGAAAATCAATATAGTCTAAACACACGGGCTAGCTATTGAGTTTCCCCTGCCTTCCTGCTTTATCTTGCTGAGGTACAAAAATGATTTGGAGAAACACGAGAGTAAGCCAGTTAATGCAAAACATTTTGCAGTTCTTGGAACTCCTGTAAAGACAGCCTGGAAAACCACTGCTGGGTAACACTGTACATTTCATTCAACAGAATGGCCTCAGCATTGTTTTAATTGCAGCCGAAACTCAGATTCAGCAAGATATCTGGTATTAGTCATGGCTGACATCCTAAACTTATTTAAAGAGCTTTACACTGACAGAGTTTGGAAGTAGGTTGGAAAGGCCCTGGAGCTAAATTAGAATTGCAATTTCAGTTCCAAGCTTTATCCAAATACATTTGACTCAAATCATCTAAGTCATGAAACTCTATCAAGTCCTTGTAAAACTTCACATGTAGAGACCATGAGGTAAAACTTTTACATCCTTGGTATACTGGAAAATAAACTCAGTTTTCAAAATTAGACATGTTAGTCCTCAGCAAACAAATGCCAGTCTTACATGTAGACAGTAATAAGACTTTCAGCTCTACGTGTAAATGCCAAGTAACTGATTTCAATACACATGTCCACACACAGGATATGAGGATATACTGTAACATGGCTGGTTGCACATAACCTGAGCACTTGAAAACTCCTCATATGTCACTACAGTAATTTAAATGCAATTTAGAAAAATCTGCTTTGGAGCAGCTGGCCTGCAGACAGTTCATGGCAGCTGAGCTGCTCTAGTGATCCACTGCTATTGAAAGGAGTCTTTCTTCCTATGACTTTCTCTATTTCCACCCATTTTCTTGAGCTGACTCCAGGGGACCCTATCCCCAGAAATGATTAAACTTGTTGACCTGGACAGAAAAATTATTCCATTTTCTCTTTTGCTAGATTAGTTCTCTGTTGGCTTGCTGAACTGAGCTCAACACTTGAGCACAAACACAGCATCTCAGTGAAGGTAAGTGGAGAAGACTCGATAGAAGGGAAAAGGTGGAACTTCATTCTTTGACAGTGGTGAGCTACCACATTTTCAGAGGAAGCTGCACTCAGTGTGATTTTTGTATGGCTTCTGGAGCATTTGCTTATGGCACTGTGGAAATTCCTAATGAAAAGAAGTATTGTATTAAATTAATTTTAGTTAAAAGACAGAAGCCCAGATGAATGAAAGCAGTCTGATAACACCAGCAAGGAAGCATTCCATAAAGTGGCTTGATGACTTACCTTAAAGGAGATTTCATACTGCTCTCCTCCCCATATTTCTAATCCTGGATCATAGCCTCCCAGCTCCCAAAACCATTTCCGGTTAACGGCAAAGAGACCTCCAGCCATTACAGGAGACCTGAAGGATGAATAAAGCAACACAAACAATAATGAAGATGTTTGGACAGTGTGTCTGCCTCTGGCTGTGTTTGTATGAATGTTGTTTGAATTGCAAAGCTATGAAAGGCATAGCTGAACAGTAGCATAACCAAACAATATTTATCTTTATTCATCCAAAAAGGGGCTCTAGATGAGAAATAGGCAATGTGGTAGATCTAGAGAATGGCAGACAGCCATGCGCAAACTCCTTTTAAAAACAAATCCCAGCAAAACCAAGCCCAAAAAACCAATAGCCCCGTCCAAAAGTTCTGTTTGTTGCTACATAACAGAGAAAGAAAGGGACTCTGGAAACCTGCCAAAGCACTTAATGAGTCTCAGTATTCCATGTGAAGTAATGTGCACTTGAAAGCGAGCAAAAGTTTTCAATTAATTTCAGTCTCATAGGTGCTGGCTAGAGAAAGGCAGAAAGGTGAAAGAGGATGGCTGAAGATAAGCTGTTGGGAGTTAAACATCTGCTTTCCTAAGCATTTAAAACTTCTCAAACGTGTCTCACAGTGGTAATGTGACTTTTAGGCAAATAATTTGCTATGTTTCCATGTATTCCATTAATAAATATGTGGAATTTTCTTCAATTAACTCAGTCTTTTCACAGACAGTATAGAAAACAAATAAGATATTTAAAGTTATTGTTATAGAATAATGACAAAAACATATTGTAAATTTATAAGCAGGAATTTTGTGCTGGAAAACAAGCATTTTCATTTTTCATTTTCTTTCAGTACCAAGAAGACCACGTTTCTAATGCAGTAAATACATTGACAGCTCTCAGGATTCAAATGTTGCCCTTCAACTTATTCCTTGAAGTTGTGGTAGAAGAGGAATAGAAAGGCATCTATGCTGAACAGGAGGGAAACAACACGCTCAAGAAAGTCCAGCCCAACTATGGAATTCCATCAGTGCAGATCAACAGCAGCCTTATGAGCTTTGGAGTGAGAGGCCAGAAGGAACACATGATGAACAACATTCATGCTGATTGCTGGTCAGAGAGAGAAGAGAAGACAAAGCCATGGGAGACCTGGATGGCTTCCACTCAATGTTTCCTTAGCAGAGAGCCGACATGGAACTGCATCCCATGCCCTGTGTCTTGTAACAGTGAACCCCCAAGGGAAAATTATCCCACCCATCCAGGGGCATTTTTGTTTTGAATTACTGCTGCTGGCTTGTCTGGGGCTATGGAAGCAGATGGTATCATCCCAGAAGCCCTGACCAGAAAATAAAATCCTCCCCCTTTGCCACTGGTTTAGGATTTGGCAGTGAACTTGGGACTGGTAAATATTTCAGGAATCCATGCATAAGTTAGAAGTTTATTGAAGAGGACATCATGTTAATGGAATATTCTGCCATGTTTTCTCTGCCTTAACACTTTTTCAGACTGCTGTATTTTATCCAAGGCACTAGAGATGATAAAATAGCAAGCAAACAGCTGAGTGGTCCCTGCCACCATCAGGCAGCTAGTGAATCCCCATGCATCAATGTTGGAAGATTATCCCCTCATTTGCATTCAGGGTAATGAGAAACATTGTGGATAATTTTCCTTTCACTTCTATATGGTAGCTTACAAAAAAATTAAACTACTCATTTTCATGACTTCTACAGACTAATTTCATTTTCCTTTAGAGATTCCATTTTGAAAAGCACATAGAAGCTTTGAAAAACAAAGCTTTGCAAAAAAGATCCAAACTGGCAAGGCTGTGCAGTGTAACATACACTGAATGCTAATACTTTTCTACTTTTATTGACATTTCGTATTTCAATATTGACTGTATTTCCACATATGAATAAATTAAATGGAGATTTTATTAGAAAGTTTCCCCTGGGGATTCTGACTACTACAATACATTTTCAATTCCTACTGAAATAAATCTAATTACAACATGTCCTTTTTGACTTCAGGTTATAAATGATCAAAACATAAAGTCCTTTTATAAAGAAGGACTTACAACGAGAATGCTTATAACTAAATTGCTACTGACAGAAGAAATGTAGTCCCAGAATTCACTGGGAAAATGCAGGATTTCTCTAATTCTCGTAGACGTAATATCTTTCCTAAGCATTTCTCTCAGTACAGTGAATGGCCTATAAAAAAGGCAATTGTAGCAGGTAAATCAGGTGGAAGATAAAAAAATCAGAGTCTTAAAATTCCAAATTAACTGACAAATTATATTTGAATAGGTAGATTTTTCCAGTGATAAATCCTGAGTAACGAAACCCCTTGTTCTTTAGATGTGAAAGTTCAGAACGCTTACTGCAATTAACAAAACTACCTAATGACTGGAACAGTAGCAAACTCATAATTTCTGCATTTCCTTAAAAAAAAAAGAGAAGAAATTGAATGTAATGCTGCCCCATTAATTCCTATTCCACAAGATATTCTGACATTTGCTATTTTGTAGGAAGAGTAACGAAGAAGAAAAGCAGGATGGCCTTTTGGTTTTCATTAGAGTGGATTTAGTAATAAGCTGTTTGAAACTGAGTGCTTGGCACAGCATGAATTCTACTCCATGCCACAAGCAGCTACTGCTGAACAGGCCTGAAATTGTCTCCTAAATATGAAGACAAGAATCCAGTCTTGCAATCATGGCCAATATGAAAAGTCCTTATGTATCAATAGGATCACTTACACAGATAAAAGAACTGTGCTGAGCCAAAAGGAGAAGAATTAACCTCTTGTTTAGTGGCTTCTTTATAGAAATGTCAAGTACAAAGCTATGTTTGTAGAAGTAATTTTTTCATGAAATGGCCTACTCAGATGCTTAAACAATCAGACTTGAGCTATTATAGCATAATATTATATGAGTAATTGCAGTGGAAAGCTTAAAGTGCTTATGGTCAAAACATTAAAAGGACAAAGACTCCTAAAACATCTGAGAAACTGGAAGGGTAAAGTTGCTAAACTTGAAAATATTTGTAAAAAACCTTTCACATGAGAACTACTGCACAGACTCACTGAATATACATGAAAGAACAACATTAGAAGTAAAAACTAGCTGATCGAGAAATGGCCCAACTGGTCAATGACTGCTGTGCTAAGACAGAAAAAGAATTTGATTTAGTTAGACTGTAAAACCTGCCCCCTAAACCCCACAAAACTTGCTTTGCAGAAAATGACAAACTGAGAAAAAGGCAGTCAAATGCTTAATGGGAAAAGATAGCTTACAAACAAAAAACTGCACTAGAAGGAGTGTAGCAGTAGCTCAAACTGTAGCCAGCAAAGACTTTTATAATTAACATGTGGAAGAAGGAAAGAGACAATTTCACCTATGAATTTTC
This sequence comes from Dicaeum eximium, assembly GCA_013396995.1. NCBI lineage: Eukaryota > Metazoa > Chordata > Aves > Passeriformes > Dicaeidae > Dicaeum > Dicaeum eximium. The sequence goes on from VWZP01001888.1 coordinate 2,572,086, forward strand.
AAGGTAAGAGAAAAATGACATGAACTTCAAAGGAGTGTGAAGCTACTTGCAATAGAAACAAATGAGGTATGTTGCAAACAAGTGAACTGCATGGCAGGGTTTAGAATTGTTACACCGCAGGAGTAACAGGAGTGATACATGCAGTGGAACTGAAGGATTTGTGAAAAGGGAAGAGAAGCTTTGACAGCCTGCGGAGCGAAAATGAGGGAAATGAGAATGGGAAAGCACTTGTGCTGGATGACATGCACAGTAGGATCACTGATAGGAACCACCTGCCCAAACCAGCTGAAACTTGGCATTATAATTGAATGCAGGGAATGGCACATACTGCACTCTGCACCTCTCTGCACAGCCCAGACTGATTGAAGGCTCTGTGCTGAGCTACTGAACAGAGATGGATGAATGCCGGGCAGAGGAGTCCATCTCGTGCAGGATGCATCAGACAAACTGACCTTCTGTGCCAAGCCCACTGGCACATGATACAAAAACAAGGCAAACAGCCCACAGCAGAAATCAGGACTAGGTCCTACTGACTTTGTGGCATCAGGGATGTAATGGAAAAGGAGGAAAGGGGCCATGTTGCTGCTGGCACAGCGGCAGCCCCAGAAATGACTGGTGACCTACTGAATGCAGCTTTGAGCTAGGATTCTGCCTTTTTCATGATGAATTTCAGTGTCTTGTTAAGCAAAAGTGTCCCTTCACCCTACTGATACCACATGAAGGCACCTCAGGAGGGGAATAAATTCAGTTACCTTGCTTCACTGGTGACTGTGCCAGGTCCTCTCTGCAGTGATTCCTGATACTGTATCAGAGCTTCTTAAAGCAAATAGCAGAAGCTGACATGACACTAATCCTAAATAAATGTTCTAGATAAAACCTGAAAATCAAAATTTATCTGTGTATAATGTAAGTGACAGATTTAGCTACTTGGAGGTAGTGAATGCAGAAGTAAACCAAACTGAAATTAAGATGAGTTGATCAGATGGCAAGAAAGTGATGTAGGTTAAGAAAATAAATGATAAAAAAAAACAACTTAGTGGTTGCTCCACCTAAAGACAGTTTTTATACTGTGCATAGTAAAAGATGTCAAAGTAGCTGAAATGAATACTGGTAAGTCTTCCTGACTTTCTCAAGAAGTAAAAAGAAAAAAGTGGGATATTTAATATACTTAATTCTCTAATAAAATATAATTAAAATGTATTTTTAAATGTACCAACCCTTTTACATTTAATATTTCTTTAAGGAATTGTTTTATCTTTTATCCATTCTAACAATATGACCCATTTCAATGTCTATGAAATCATCAACATTTAGAAAGTAAAATCTGTCTCTGTAACTGCCTATGGAAGTCACTCTTTCTTTTTTAACTCAAGTGTCCCTTTTTCTGAACAACTTTTACCCTAGATAAATGTATGCAGACACCAGCTCAATCGAACATTGTGCTGGAACACAAGTAGCAGCCAAGTAGCATTAAACTTAACTTCCAAGTCCCTCTATAATCACATTCAATTTTTAAACCCCACTTTTGTTTGGGAAATATTAAGATGAAACCCCATTCTTCAAATGGTGAGCCAGAAAGCTGTGGAGAGTCAGCTACATAGAAACCTCTAAAAGTGCTTGACTTTCAGTTTATAGAAGTTTCCACTGTAATTTCATCACACATTCTTATTTTTCTTACCACATTGCTAAACTTCATTAAAAATACTGTATTGTAAAAAAGCAATGAGTCGTCATGTGGGTGATGAGGCCTTTTTTCTCTCATATTTAGAAAATTCATGAAAAAGAGGTAAGCTGGGTAGAGATGGAAGACTCTGAAGGAAAGGCTTCCCCTTTCCATAATTACCTCTCATAATCCAAGGGAAATCTGTCTGAATTATTGTTAGAGGAGATCCACAGCACTCAAATTAAGCAGGTGGGTCAGCACAAATGAGTGTCCTGAAGCTAAAAGTAAATGAAAGCTTCTGGAAATGTCCTGCAGGCAACAGTGTTCAGCAGGATAAAACCGAGGAGCAAATTAAGAGCTGGAAGTCATACTGAAGAGACAAATCTAATACACAAGCAGTCTCACAAGGTTGAGGCTTGAGTGCTGCAAAAGCAAGAAAGCAGAGCTGAGAGCAGCACCTCAGCTGAGCCACGTTCATGTCATGAGGAGGGATGGATCTCAGACACGTTGAGTTCAACAGCAGCAAAAAATCCTTCAGTCTATTAGTAGGAGAAAACAAAAACAACCTCTAAACACAATTTGAAACAACTTTTAGTTTAGCACCTTTTCATATTGATGGGTATTATCTGCATTCATAGTTGTCCCTTGAAAATACAATATTTGAAAATTAGTTGTAAAAATAAAGATAGATTGGAGGCAAAATAGTATCAACTGTCCCTAAAATAGGAACTTTAGGTTTCCTGGCTTTTGCTGAGCTTTGATTTGATTCTATGTTTCTGTGAATAACAGCAGTTCATTAAATCCCATAACTATCTTTGAGGAAGTTCTCTCAGAACATATGGGGGCAGTATCTGAACCGAATTGCTATCCAATGTTTTCTTCCCCTCCTTAGACAGAGCAATATAAAACAGAGAATTATCTTCCAGGGCTTACTTTTGCTTTATTGATTTAATTAAGCCCAGTAAAGCATCATAAGCAAAGTTTAAACTCAAGGAGAAATTTTCAATTTCACTAAAGATAATAAGTGATTCCTTTTGGAACATAACCACTGGCCTGAAAATAGGTTCTTATTTTCAAAATAGTCCTTTAATTCAGACCTTGTCCTCCCAAGGCAGATTGCTAGATTACAAATCCAATCAGTCAGGAGTCTGCTGTTAAAACTTACCGGTGATTTTGACTAAGTTATTTGGATTATTATAGCTCTATGTTTTCTAGAACTCTAAAACATTATGTGCTTACTGCAGATTAAAGTAGATTTAAAGACATCGCAGCCCACACAAAATAGCTTTGTACATAAGGTGTACACCCAACAGCTTGGGTGGTTTTAGGATTGACCAGTGAGGAAAAGAAGCCCTTCTGATACATGTACTACATACTACTGCATAACACCACGTGCATATCTGTAGTAGCTGGGGACTTGAAAAAAGACCAACAAAGCAGCTGAATTGCAATCACCACCATAAACTCCACACAAAAAAGAAGCCTTTGCTTGTTCTGGATGTCCTGCAGTACTACAGGCTCCAGCTTTGTTTATGCAACACCAAATTGATTCAGGTGGACAAGTGAGAAGGGTTAGCATTAAAGCACTGCGAGGAAATGGTTTTCAGTGGTTTTTGTTTTCTGCCCCTGCCACTGTTCACACACCAGATCAGACTGAATAGTTAGTGAAGGTCATTTCCAGAACATTTCTGAGTTGCAAAGATATTGAATAAGTAGAAGTAAAGTTACAATAACCTTCTCCTGATTTTTTAGCAAAGTCTTTAAAAATACTGCTGCTTAGCATTCTGATGGAACTGGCTTTTCTTCAGGGTCCCACAGACCGCCCCTGGTGACTCTGACTCCAGCAGACAGAGCTCTCACACTAGGCTAACCAGATGAGACACACAATTAATGATATGCCTGTGATCTGCCATGGAGCCGAGGATGTGGATAAATGTTATTCCTTTGATCAGTTCTTCCACAGTACTGTCAGCAAGTGCCCCCACTCCACCCTTACGCACAACACTGCTTCAAACGCAAGAAGGAAGTCGGGACAAAAGGTAATTTTAATATTTAATTTATGTCTGTCCTTGGGGATTAATGCAGAAGCCTGAAAAGATTCCATGCTGACAGGGAGGGAGGCTGGAGCTTGTGTAGCTGTGCCATTGCTACAAAAAGCGGCTCATCCATTTGCCAGTGGTCAAAGATTTCATGAACATTAAGTTTTAAGAAGGCAAAAAAAATTATGCCTGAAGGGGCTAATTTGCAGGCAAAGGTATTCTGGGATCCTGGAAATGTTCTCTTAGATGCATCATTGCCATTTATTAATGTTCTATAATTTGCTGTGTTACCCTGTTATGGAGGGTAATGGGGAGCCAGGCATTAGATTTCTCCCAGTCTGCACCAGAGGCACAAGAATATTTTCTTGTAAAAACTGTGAAGCAGTGAAAGCAGTTTTTCAAGTATAGAACTGACAAAAACCACTGGAAAATACTTCTCAATGGAGCATGAAGGAGCTGAAAACTGATGAGATCGAGCACTTGATTGTCCCATGATAGCATCTACTTTTAATTTGATGTTGTAAAGATGGACAGGCTGTGGAAAACTAGAGAAATGAACCTTCCTGGTTTATTATCAATTGCAGTGAAATTAAGCTAAGTATGTGAACTCTGCACCTGACTTTGAAGGCAAATACAGATAATCAGTTTGCCCTGGAGCTCTGCTAATTTACACAGGCCATAGTGGAAACTGCTGAACAAACCATTCTGATCTCAGAGTAGGGAATGAGAATCCCTACACAGTGCAAGTGAGACAGCCAACCTCCTTCACCCAAGGAGCTGCACACTAAAATTCTCTTCTAGCTAGAAGGTACAGCATGCATTTCTAAGAATAGCTAGCACCTTTGGGAATAATTCAAAAGCAGGATAATGGGAGATGATATGGGCTCAGGCTGGACTGGGTACATTGCTGGCTTTTAGGTGGATCACCAACAGAGACTGCAGCTGCCTTGCAAGCTTTTTCCCTCCTGGATCTGGAAGCTCACACAGCCCAGATACTCTTGTGCCAGCACTGTCCCACTGCCTGCCATGTAACAGCACATGGATCAGGAGGGGTCACCCTAACCTAGAGATATCTATAAGGAAAATACTGGAAGAAAAAATTGAGAGCTGAAAAAAATAACATATAAGCAATGTAACTACATTTACTCAAACACCAAGACTCCTGTCTACACAGGTTCAGCACAGATGAAGTGATGCTGAGTGAATAAAATCTGTACACCTCCAAAGGACAGAAATCTTCTGATGATGTGTGTCTATATTGTCACTATAAACTTCCTTCTTTTTGATCTGAATCTCCTGAATACTTGGCTTTGACCCTGTCCTATAGCTTGTTCCCCAGCTGCCTAGGAAACTTTGCTAGGTTTCCTGAAAAACTTCAGGGGATGCTTCTCTCTGCAGCTGGTGTGAACTGGGGAGCATGGATCTCACCAGCAGGTTTCACTCCTGCCTTTTCCTTTTGTAAATAAAAACAATCCCTCACTACCAGCTAAACAGAAAGGAGAACTATGATACCATAAAGACCAAGATAATAAATCTGAATATTTTGCTAGAGAAAACATTTTCAAACCACTCATCTCCAGCCAGGGGAGGGGAGAGGGAGAGAAGGAGGGAGAGGGAGAGGGAGAGGAGGAGGAGGAGGAAGAGGAGGCAATAGAAAGTGTAGAGAAGAACAGTAATTAGGTCACTCGGACATTTGTTGTCCTAGGTTTGTGAAAATATTTTCCTAAAAACTTCAGTTGTATAACAACACAGAACCAAACTTAATACACACAGTAAATTGTAGGCTGTCATTACTAGCAATAAGACTGAAAAGTTATGGCTGTAAAGCAGCTGCTGTAACATTCAGCTATGTTCTGCTAGCAAGAAAAAAAAAACCCTAATGAAAGATTTAAAGGAAGAATGTTATGCATGAACCTTCTTTGACAGGCAATTAAATACAAATTGCAAAACACAAATAAGTACATTATGAAACACAGAACTGCAGGTCAAAGATTGAAATCATTAGCACTGACAGAGTTGCATTTAAAGCTTCCATTCTAAAGCTATACACAGGATGCTATTCTTCTAAATGCTATGCTTATAAATGAAGATAAAATGAAAAAGAACACTATGAATATGTTCTCCTCATAACTACACTTTAAAAGCAGAACCATGCTTCCACCGTAATTACACAGGATGTTATTCCATTAACAATTAATATTAAGAGCAAGTGGGAAAGCAAACAAGCCAAAGGGAAAAAATCTGCTTTCAAGTATTGCTAAAAGAACTCCATTCATAACTTAGTTTTTTCATTAGTGATGAGGCTTAATCTCTCCATAGAGGCAGAAAAGCAATATGGTCACAACTAAACGGTGTATTGGGCTTAGGTGAAGTGGATTCCTGACAACATCTTTCAATCACTTTCAGGTGCAATATTCCTGGAGGCTGAAATCTGCTCTACCTGGAAGGTACAATTTCTTGACAAAGAAAAATAGCAAGAAAGAAAGACTAAGTACATTTTCCAAGAAGAAGAATGAGCTTCACAGAGGTCAGCATTTTGTCTTCATTTCTTCTCTTTCCAGGGCAGGGAGAACAGCTTCAAGCAAATCTGACACAGCACGCTCTGCATTAGCAGTTTTCTTCCTCCATACATCACCCTGTCTGTACCAATACCCTTTAGATACCTCCCCATTAATCTAGGAGTGGTTGATACACCTGTGTTTTCCAAGGAGAAAACTCAGCATACTCTAAATCCCCATGCAGAAGCAACAAACAACCTTCCCCTTCCTGTATCACAGGGGAGAGATTCACCTTGAGAGTTGATTTCACTTCCTGGGGATCTAATAAGTCAGAGAGAAATGGATGCAAGAGATGCACCACCTGTTTGGAGTTTTCAAATTTTTTAAAGACACACCCTGTCTGCTGTAGGATACAGACTCTAATTACAGACAGGTGCCATCTGAGGTGATGACTAAGAGGAAAATTAGGAGACAGTGAAAAAAGGTCTTCCTATTTTTGTTTCAGTAAATTGAACAACTCTGAAATCACACAGTAGATTTGAGCACAAGATCCATGTATGCATTCCTGGTAGTCCTTCAAGATCATCACATTATTTGCTGTGCACTAATAATAAAGATGGGTGCCAGGCAAAATTCCAAATGAATAATGTCATTCTCCACAAACTCCCATTGCCATGAGCAATGATGTCCACATGATGAACACCATGCAACTGAGCCAATATTCCTTCACCTCTCTGTGGAATAATGAAGTTCACTCCACTGTCAAGATCCATTCAGAGCTTGTGTGTATGTATTTCATTATCAAGACAAAAGCCAACAGCCAAGTATGCAGCAAGAAATATGTACTATATTCTTGACAAATAATGTATGTAATAAAAAGCTTGTTTCAGAGAAAGGAATATAATCAAGAACATTTTTTCCCCTCACATGAAAGATTTTGAGTTCAGTTTTCCAGCTACAGTTCTATTGATGAAGCACAGCTAATTTGTACTCTAGGTGGAGACTAATGTAAGATCTTTTAACTATATTTTTTAAGAAGAAGTCAGCATATGATCTATTGCAGTAAATAGTAAAACACAGAAATAATCCGTTTTCAGGAAGTGCATGGCTTGTCTGCTGATGTAAATAATCCTTTGAAATATCAATTCTTGCAAAAAGATGTTTGTTTAGAAACTGATACATGAGGAGGGCTTTCCTCAGTCATTAAACTACTCTAACTGGGCCTCTATACTGACCTATAATACTGAATAAAATGTTTTTAGGGCTATTATATAGGAAGCTACATTTAAAACAATTATTTGAAATATTATTTCACATATGCCCCAAACATCAACTTTGAATATATTGTTTGCATTTTTCTTTGAAATGTTTTACAGTATTATAAATCTTAAAATAAAACTTTTTCAAGTTAAACATTCCCTGTTTTGTAAACCTTGAAAACTGACTTTACCACAAAAGGTTTCATTACTATGTTATGTTTCCCTCTTAGGAAACAAACACATAAATGAAGTACAACACTGAATTAACAACACTCCTCCCTCCATCTCAGTTACTAAATAAAGTTCCTTGACTGAGCTGGACAGTTCAATTAATCACTAAGCACTTTCCTTTGTCTGTGGAAAAGCAATTTTCATAGCAAAAAAATAAACTGTATACAAGTAAACCACCACTGCCACTGAAGTTTTATACAATCCTCTGTAAAATATTAAGAGCTGATGAACTTCAGCCAAAGTTTTCTGCTTGATCACATCACAGACTGCCTTTGCCTGATGCAAAGTCCAGAAAATAAACAAAGGGGGAACAATGCTACAACTGTGAAAAACCTGCCCCAGTCTCCATTGGAACAACTCAACACTATCCTCTTTTTAATGACTTCTTCCATATCAGAAAGAGACAATGTCCCTCTCTCAGTCCTCTCCGTTCTGAAGTTCATCTGGAGTCTCCAAACGACTATTCCATGGTTCCCAGATATGATGATGAAATCTGGACATGGCAATGTGTCCATGACAGATACGCAGACTGGAATACCTACCTGCAACTTTTATAGATATTAACACATCACACAATGAAAATGGAACTTCAACAATATAACACCTTCATCCTTTCCTGTCACAGTGCTGACTATTTGCATTCATGCTTTAAATTTCTCCTCAGCTGTGGCACTCTTTGCTTTTTAGTGTTGAATTTCATGTTATTTCCTTCTAATTATTTCTTCAACTTGCCAGGACCAAACAATACTACATTTTGACTCTCTTCTCAAAGATTTGTAAGTCCCTGCAAATGCCAGCTTACTTGGGTTTTAAATATTTATTGTTCAGATAATTAATGAAGACACACAACTAGGATGTGTGTCTCTGTAGAGCCATTTCCCTCAGGGACCTGCATCAGTATTTGAGACAATCTCACAGTTTGACATCAAACCATTCAGAGCTATGCTTTGACAGCAACTTCTTCTCAGCCTGTCACGTGGTCATCTGATGAACAATAAAGATGTTAAAGGTATATCCACACTCTACCAACTTTAGGAGAATGGATACTGGCAACACCAAAAGCCTTGGAGGGGAGATCACAGTCACTGCCTCCCTATTCTTTTAAATAGCCAAGTTCCTAATACTGCTTAAGGCATGTAATGTCTTGCTGCTCCCAAAGGGAGAGAACTCCCTGCTCACTCCTCTAACCCTCCCTGCTATAGCCTGCAGGTGTGTGGTCTTATCCCCATGGAACAACAGCTTTATCTTTCTCAAACTGCTGAATTCACTCAAGCACAAGAAAACGAGACTATTTTCCTGAGTGTAGTGGGTTTTATTGAGTTTACATGGCTGCTGGAGGCAGCACTAAGCCACCAGTGTGACAGACTGTCCCACAGCAGGGGTATCCTCTCTCCAACCTGATTGCAGGTTTATCCTTTTATCCCTGTATTTCAGAGCACTACATCCCCCATCAAAGAAGGAAATTACAGTTCTATGACAGGGTTGCTTCCTGACAAGGCCATATTAATATTTTTTTATTATATTTTAGATATAAAAGTACATTAAAGATAGACATTAAAGAAGAACCCTTCAAGATCATAAAGTACATTATTTAGTATTTTTTACAAATTTTTGATTCACGATCAAAGAGAGCCTTATTCACTTCTTTATGATTACAAAATCCCAGAATCATCAAGGTTGGAAGAACCCTTCAAGATCATCTAGTCCAACCATCAACCCAATGCCACATAACCACCCCTGAATTGGGTGGTTTAAACACAGATTAAGTATTCTATAGTATCTACCACAATCCTTTTCTTTTCCCTTCTTCCCTCATCCAGAGTGAGTCAATAAACCTTTCTCATGCCTGTCCCAAAACTTTAGCAAGTATACATAACCTTGCACACCACACAACCCCTCCTCCTCACACTAGACCAGATTTACAAATCACTGGGGTAATCCCTGCATCTGCTGTACCCAGTAGAGCGCTCCTGAGAGCATTCTGAATTTTAGGTTGCTTCTGGGACCCAGAAGAGCATGTCCACCTTTTCCAGTCATGCTGTACCCAGCAGTATCACTGGCACCTGCAACGATGCCCCAGATCTGCAGGTTCCTGGCTGCTTGAAATCAGAGTCACACAATCACTCCAGTTCTGGAAGAATCTGGGGAAGCCACAGACAGCACAACCTTCACCTCAAACAACCTTTCCCTGGCTCACCTCCTCTGGTTGCTGCTGCCACTATCAGAGTGTGCTAACCCTACCTTCAGGGCAGGAAAGTGTGTCTGCAAGGTGCTCTCAGCCTGTGACACTCAGTATTCCATCTGGAGAACACCAGCTGGAGCACCCCTGGAGCCAACTCTGACATCACTCCTGCAGGTAACTAATATGGACGGATGGCTAATTCAGCTTTAGGTCTGTCCTCCAGGGTGTTTTACCCAGACATCAAGCTTACTTCTGACAATGATAAAACACAAGAACTCTAATAAAACATTTGACTTTATGCCAGCGTTTCTGATTCTTCTCATTTATTTGCAATAACACTAACATTTACATTCAGAAATCTCAAATTCAAAACACTTTCCTTGTTGAAATCAGCTTATTTCTTAGGCTTATAAAATATTTGTATGCACTCTTCTGAGCATCTTTGCCACCCAAAATAATTTCATTAATAATACTTTGAGATTTATCTTCATGGATCAGAAGTTCTATATTTGAACTGATTTTGTTGTGACCAGTCAACCGAGCCACCTGGTATGATACTGCTCTTTCTCCTTGCTTCAGTGAAAATATCCTGTTGGCCATTTGCTTTCCTATAAGGCCCATAAACAGAAAGCTGAAATGTATTTTCCACCTGTTCTTAAGATAATAAAACTCTGTATCCATCAGCTGAAGACAAGTGAAAGAGATTCTAGTTGCCATTAAATATCGGTGAAATTTATTTTTGTGTTATTTACTTAAATTTATACACATGACAACTATATGTCCAAAAATATTTTAGGAAATGCTTGATTTTAAAAAATAATTTCTGCCAAAGAGCTAATTAACTACTTAATTTAAATTAAGTAAGTTATAAAGAAAACTAACAGCTGGAGAAAATGAGGGAAGAAGGCCTAAGATGGTAGCAAAATTTGGCCTCAGCAGTGTCCTCTGTGGATACTCCTGCTTGCAGACTCTACAGTAAGTCACTTGTTCTGCACTTCATCTATAAAATTCAGTATTAATATCTTGCTACCTCAATAAGATGCTTTCATAACTCTCAAACTTGTGATGTGAATAAAAGCTTTTGAGAAAGACCCTCTTTAAAAGCTCTTCATGAAAGGTCAAAGAAACAAGAAGTAATTTCTTTTAGTTAAGTGCACACGGAATTAAAAAATAATTTTATCACTTCATTTCTTAAAGTTTTGTTTCAATCCCAGGAAGTGTGTACACTGTTTTTTCAGAGAGTTTCAAGGGTTCATTTTAGCCAGCAGCCACCTGACACAAACATGTATTTTCCAAAGGAAAAACCAAAGTGGCTCACTTGGCTCTGACCAAGGACCAGCAGGAAAGCCAGTTTCTTCCATGTCCCTCAGTCATGCAAAGACAGAGGTTACGTATTCTGCACACCTCAGAGTAACTTCTGCCACAGATTAGGGAGTCCCAATCATTGTCAAGAAAGACAGTGCTCTTCAAACTAAACCAGCCTATTTTTATTGAAAGGAAACCAAATGGGAATACTCTGAATAACCATGAGAAAAACATTAAAGCACCTAGACACTTAATCAAAAACTTACCAAGCTCCCAATCCTGAAACATTATTCCTTTTCTAGAAAAACATAGATCAAACTATGTTTAGACCAAACACTAGTCAAATATTCTCATTATTACCTTGGGAAAAAGGAAATTAATTTCCATTTCCAGAAAAGGTAAGGAATGGAAAAAGAACAAGCAAAGTATTTAACACATGGAGAAAGGGACTGTCCTTCTGCTTCTCTTAAAAATGAGGTAGATGTTGGATAGGTCATATATCAGCATAATTTGTGTCTGTTTTCACGTGTCTTGAAAGGTTTAACTTTTGCCCTGTTTCATACCATAGGAGTTTTGGTATTAATTTGACTGAGACTAGGATATCTTTTCCAGAGTTTTCCAGCCCTGGCTTGCAGGTTCCTGTGAACTATAGCTGGTATTTTAAACTGCTATTCAAGTACGCACAAAACAATGAATATATAATTGGGACATTTCTTTTTTCCTGTTTTTACCCATTGCTTAGCTAATTATGCTCCAGAGACACTCTCTGGCTAAGCAGCAGCAATGCTGAATAATTCAGAAATAAGGAATATCAATGTGCAGAAAGGAAAGCTGTCATGAAAATCCCCAAGGATCTGTTTCAGCTAACAAATCTGACAACACACCAGTGACCAGCCCTGCCTCTGGCACTGTGATCAGCTTCTGCTGCTCCAGCTATTGTTTTCATCTACAGATTCTCTGAGTCCCAACAAGAGGTTCTCCAAAATACCACCTTCTTCAGACTGAATTACCTAACTTTGAAAAATGGATTATGGACACCTTAAGTTTACTTTTCCCATTACTATTATAGGATACTATATATTACTATACATATTATAATATATATATTACTATATACAGGGTGTGTATAGTGTTAACATTACTCTTACAGGGACAAAACTCAGAGAGAGAAAAAAAGGTTCAGAAAGGCAGAATTGTCCAACAGATAAATATTAACAGATACTGACTTATGGCTAACACCAAGTTTTTTTACACCAACAGAGAATATACAAGACACCAGAAATTTTAAAGTGCATTTTGGATATCAAAATGCTATTCATCCCTGTTGGACTCCCTTGCTACATCTGCTTAATAAAATCTTGCTCACCAGTAGCATATGCTCATCTATGGGTTTCAAAAATTTCAGAATTATCAACTACTACAGTTCTTCCCTTAAGATGTAGGGTTTTTTCATGCTATTACACATGCAAATCACAATATCAAAATTAAATACCCAAAAGAAAATTAGCGCATTTACATCAGCTTTTTTAATAAAAGAGGATCTCTGTTAAGGTAAGGTGATGACACCAAGGAGTTCAAAATAGGTTTTAACTAAGATTCACATGGACTGCCTCTCCCCCTGACAAACTGTAGTTTAAATGTAGAGATGTTAAGTGCTAGTTATATTGGCATAGACCAAATAACTCAAAATACTCCTCTTCCCAACATACAGGATCTATCCAAAATACTTTGGACTTCTGCCTCCAGCTTTACAATAACTATTCCTAGTGCTGTGCTACTAGTATCAATGGTAATGTTGCCAATAAGAAAGGAAACTAAAAAGCTATGTTAACTTCAGGCTTCATTAGAAATGGAAGTGAAAAAAAAAGGACAATGCTTATTGAATGAAAATGGATTCAAGTACTGGAAAAGCAACCTCAAAGTTCTCAGGGAATCTTTCAAGTACATCTCATCTTGCTGCTCTTCCATACACCTTGAGTCCATTACTTCGTCAGAGCCACGACTGATCAATGGAATATTTGCAAGAATAGCTGCCCCAGATATCTGAGATATGCAAGGTCGGATTGTTCAGGGATGAAAGAAACAAGCAACAGATAAGCTCTGGAAAGGGCAAACACAATTTTAAGATCTGTTAGTAAAGATCTTCCCAGCAGACATAGCTCAGGTGCGGAGGAATGCATGCAGTATGATGCTGCATCAAATCTGGCCTGCACTTTTCAAAATGGAGATGTGGAAATAAACTTAGAGCGGTGCCAGAACCAACAGAGATTACAGAGCTCATCTTTTATGAAAAGAGCTGCTAAAGGCCAAGGAAGTAAAGATTGAAACAGGATGTGAGCTCTCTTTACCAAAAGACCATGAATCATCTGACAGATCAGATATTTTTGAACAGCCTGACTGTTTAGGTATGTTCAAATAATTTCCAGAATGACCAGTATTTTCAGAGAACTGAGGCATCATCTCTGCTGCTGTCAAGTTGCAGGAAGCCCTCTAGTCCTGCTGGTGTTCCTGCTTTATGGGTTGAACTCCATATCTTTCTGCTTTTACCCCTTCTCTTGGGGTATTTTTTGATTTTCTATTATGTCTGGGATGTCAAAACACGCAGAAACTCACAAATTTCATTTAAGTTTCATAATTAGTTCTTCTATTTTAGTCAAATGAAAGCATTCAAAAATCAGCTGTCTTGAGAACTACAGAGGTTGTCTCACTACATAATTAAGGTTTCTGCTGGTGCCTATTGTTTACAGATACAAAGCAAAGTACTTTTCAATTTTCTTTCAGTTATCTTCCACGCTTTTGGAAAATTTCTGTTCCAGCTGGGTAATAGCTACTTTTACATTCAGGGCATGCTCTTATTTTGAGTTATTATTGTAACTATTTGAAGAAATTGCTCAGAGGAAGAAAAAAAAAAGGTAAAAGAAACCTACATCATTTAGCATCTGAATTCTAGCACTGCTAATTCTAGCCCAAGCAGCAGGTTTCTAGTTTCACCATGCACTCTACTGTATCTATTCTGTATATGACTACTAGGCAGATTGTGTACTTAAGGTTCCTTACAATAATTAAGATTTTACCAATGTATTTTTAGTAGGAACCTTTCTGAAGCCAGAAACTTGCTAATTAAACAGAAATTAAGTAGAAATGCCAGTCAAAAGATTTTAAAGTGGTGGTAGACAGGACATGACATAAGCTTCCATAGGTGAATGCCCCATCATAAAGAATGAGAACGCAAAATCTTTGGAGAAAACTAAGGTATGAAAGAACAGCCCGTGCTCCAATTTTGTGTCTATTTAATGTTCTCACCTTCTCCCTCCAAAAATGTGGGTGAAGTTGTAGTGTCTCAAAGACAAGAGAAGAAAACTCAGAATCCATCTGAGGGTGCAAAGAGATATCCTGACTTGTGAGGAAAAGGAGTAGGGTCAGCTGGGATTCGGAAATATTTTGTAACCAGGGCCAAAGCCTACAGGCAAAATAAGTTCCAGGATTGCATTTGTCCTTTTCACAGCTGTTATCACAGTGGAGAGACATTGTTATCTATGACCATCAGCTTCTACAAATAGCTTTGCTCTTCCTCTGCTGCTACCAATGACACTATTCTGAAAGAAATTCTCACTGTCAGTCCACCTTCACTTTGAACTTTTTGTTACCAAATTTCCGCCTGTTCTTTTTGCTAACTGATAAACTGACATTGGGATTTTTTCCTTTGCCTTTTTTTTCCTTCTGGATGCAGCAATAAGACTGATAATCACCTGATGGGGCATCTCTGCTACAAGACATTTTTCTGTTTGTCTTTTAAAAAATTATTTCTCTACTGCTATAATTGTTATACTATTAACCTTTATTGAGTAACACAGGAATAACTTTCTATAGGTGTACTGTGTACCTGGCTATTGGATGCACACATGCATTCCCACAGAAAGGGAGGGAGGGAGAGAGACAGAGAAAGAAAGAGAGAAAAGAAAGAAAAGAAAGAAGGAAAAGAAAGAAGGAAAAGAAGGAAAAGAAGGAAAAGAAAGAAAGATTGATTATTTCCTGATTCAAAAATTCTGTCATATTTTCATTATTAATATTGAAGCCAATACACATAGGTCAACGAGTTTAAAATCAGTGGCTCCATTATATAGGTGGCCAAACAACTTTGAACAAACCTCACCTGAAAACTGTGTCTATAAATGAGTAAGAAAAGCTTTTACAGGCAAAAACACTACTTTCATTTCACTTAAACTAATACTTTAAAGGGACTTTTTCGTGTCAGCCAGTAGGTGGAGATATAAGTCCAGTAAAAGCAGAAAACAACTATTTGGCAGTCCTTGGTACAATTGGAGGTTTGTATAATATAACTTAACCGAGGTTAGATTTCTTAATAAGTATTAGATGAGACAGATGAAATCTGTCTGCAGTTAAAGCCCATCTATCAGCGTTCCTTGTCTTACAGCCTAGGGCCAGCTGTGCCTGCAGAGCTTAGGAAACTTTCGTATCCAACAAACTATTAATGAAAGCAATAAGGCGAAAAATAATTTTTAATACACAAATACATAAATTCAAGTATTTTTATAAACTTGATCAGTATCCTGCTATACCACATAAAAAAAATAGCAGTATAAAAAATATAGTCTCAGGCATTCCAATACTCACATTTTGATAAGTTTTGAGTCCTTTCATGCCTACAGAAATTATGAGCAGGTTATTACCATCCAGTACATATTTAAATGTTTTTCAAGTATTACCACTTCCATTAAGACAGTCACAATACTCTGTCTTGACATTAAAAATTTATTAATCTATTAAGTTACCATTATAGGAACTCATACTGGAAATTGGTTTGCAATACCTTGTGATTTACAAAAAACACAATCATGTCTCTCAACATCACTCTTCTACAGAATAATAATATCCCTATGTAGCAGAAATGGAAATGCAAGCAAATGCAGCAAGATAAGCATAAAAATTAAGGCAATATAGTTTATATTAAACATTTATAGTAATTTCTTTGTTTTGATTATGCTGTTTGGTTTAAGGTCAAATGAAAGCACCCCTGGAAATAACAGGGCCCATATGATTAAGCCTTAATGACTAATTACATATATATGACTGACAAAGGACTATTCGTCTGCTCTGAATACCCTTTGAACAAGTCAGGAACAAAGATTGTGCTTTGAACAGTTTTGCTGTTTAAACTGTCATTCTGTCAAAAAAAAAAAAATCAGTAGGTGACAGGCTAGGCATTAAAACCTACTGCAAAGCAAAGAGCTGGGGACTTAAAACATTTCCTGTGGACTAAGAGCTTAGGGTTTGTTCTCCTTCAGGGTCCTCTGGGAGTCTCTTCAAAAACAGTGCCCTGTGCTCCCCAGGCAGTGGTCTGAAAATATTCCTCCAAACTACTTTCTTCCCTGCTGTTTACCTTTTCCCTGGGTATTTTGAGAGGTCTTTTGTATGTTTGCAGTCCTTTGAAAAGGAAAATTATTGTTACTGTTCTCTCCCTGTGCTCTTCCTGACTTACCACCATCCCTCCACTCCCAGTTCACTGCATGTCCACACATCATTTGCACTCATGGGAAGACAGAGTGGTTATTTGCCCTAGCACGAAAAAGCCAGGGAAGTTCTGCAGCATCAGCTAAACTTTCTGCTGGAGAACAAGGAGAGTGGAGGGCATGGGATCTCCTCTCTCCTTGCAGGCATCTCATTCTCTGTAGGGGGCAAATGGACTTCTGCAATTTCACGGCTACAGTGCCTCTCCAGCACTGAAAATAACACTGGATACACCATCTTAGAAACAGAAAACATCACAGGAGTTGATTTTCCAAATAATTCACTTAAGGAGATACTTCTGTGCTGTTTTCCCACAAAGAAAAGAGGTACATTTTGAAATGAGTAAAGTTTACACAAGAATCTTGTTCCCTGACAAAGGATACTGTCTTGCCAGTTTATCAAAGAACTGATGTCAACTCTTTTGAGTCTTGTTTGTTCCTGGGCTATCAAGAGACATGCATAGCATTTTATAAATAAACTAACACAGCAAATTTCAGAGTGTTTATCTTAATTTTCACTTCACAGGTTGGAGGAGGCATTTACATTTGGCTCTTGACAAAAACTTGTCTTCCAGCTAGAATAATGATGTTTTGGTTACTTACATGAAAATGAAACAGATTCTAGTTTGGGGATAATTCAGAATAAGGTACTCATCAGGTCAATACCTATACTGAACTCTCCTAAGACTGTAAACAAAATATGTTTTCACTTATTTTTTCTCACTCAAGTCTGTTTCCCACATGAGATAAATAATCTGATTCACAGATAAATTGCCAGGGTTAAAAACTGCAGAAATATGGAAGGTACATAATTATTGTCACAGAGATGTAAAAACCTGCTGATATCCTATAATCCAAAATCAAAATGGAAATTGTCTTGAGATCATCTACAGACATTGCCCGGTATCTGATTCAATTCAATGTTGCATTAAAATCCGCACAGTGCAATTCAGCAGCTCCATGGAGTGGAGGGCTTTGTGCATAACTGGATCAGATTGGAACATGTGCTCGTGAAGTCCTGGATCTTGATCTCAAGGCTGGAAATGGACCTGAAGAGCAAGCTGCTATTGTGCTGTAAATCAGATGCCATCTACAGGATGTGAAGGAATTGTTGGTACCATTTTATGAAGGTTTGCTTAGCAGGAAGCTGAGAAAGTTTCAAGGGCCCCAGTGTGGAACACGCTGCATTTCTGGCTGAGAAAATGGATTGTTGGAAAGCCAGGGACTCTGCATGTCTCGATTTCTGGCATGGGCCAAACAGACATTATTATAATTAGGACTTAGAACAGAATTTGCCATTTGCACAAACCTCAAGTAAAGCTCAAGTAACATTGCAATAGGCTGTAAACAACTGGAGAGTTAAGCAGAATTTTAAAATCTTAGCAAATTGGAAAAGTGAAGTGAAGAAAGGAAAAAAAGATAAAATTCCAAATGTGCAGATACAAAATATCACACTGATCTATGGATAATGAAGAGAGATCACTCTTTTGGACATGGCACTTGAAATAGATATGAATATAAATGCCTTGCCTTTACACATGTAAAATCTGAATTACAAGAGGAGGATGATGAATACTTGGCTAGATACCAGTTCTGCAGAAAATGATGTGGAGGTTACACCAGAGCACAAGCCTGGCATGAATCAATACTGTCAAGGAAATGTAAACAGGAGCACAGTCTCTGAGAGAGGCAAAGCCACCCACCTATTCTACCAGGCATTGGTAAGACTTTGGACAGTGCTGCATGCTCTCAGGATGGAAACAGTCTGTCAAGGAGCAAAGATAATCATTGGAAATCTAGAAACATTATTTATTAGGAGAGGTTGAAGGAAAGAACATAACTTACTTTAAAATGAACAATGAACTTATCTGACATGAGTCCTCAAGTACTTAAAAGGTCTGCCCCCACTGTACAGTGTAAATGATTTAAAATTTGAAGGGGTTAAAGCCGTGACAGGAAAGTTTCTGGTTGGATATTGTAAGAATAGAAACACTGAAACACTGGCTATATACAAATTTCTTCCCCATCTCCTCTTTTTTTCATGCTTCCAGCACACATTGCATTAGCAGCCTAATTTTTTCAGAGTGGAAGGCAGAAAAATCTCACTACCTCGTGGCTACACCAAGATAGCTGGACAGGCAGAATTATTGCATGCAGAGTCAAAAACAATCAGAAGGTATATATTGGCAAGTGAAGATGCTTCTATGTCACGCTTAGTTGATCACTGCCTCTGAAAAAAACCCATGGGCATTGGAGGAAAGTGCTGTGATACTGTGGAGTTCCCACAGACCTCACAGAGCAAGGGGCAAATGACACAGAGATCCCACCCTGGACAGATGCTAAAGAATATTAATAAACCTGGGCCACTGAGCATGTATGGAACTTGCATCAATGTACACATTAAAAAGCAGTTTGGCACAGGGCGATCCCATAAAATTAATTGGTTCAGCCTTTCTGCTTTCTTGTGTTGGAAGCAACTGCAGCACTAGATCGAGGTTTTAGACAGCAGCAGATCGTTCATTAAATAAACCACAACAACCAAGGGGATGCAGAGGTTGCTCCCAAATTTATGCTGATAAACACTATAAAATGTAAGAGAAGGGTGTTGGTTTTCTCTTTCTTAAAATCAATAGGTGCCACCAAATTCTGCATGAAAGTTCTGGAGAAAATGGCTTAAAAACATATAAATAAGAATAGAAAGACTTGCTTTAAAAAGGTAATTTATTTTTCTTTATGGAAAACTGTTCAGACATGATTTTATAATTTTGAAAGTGAAGCCATCTGTATCAACAGTATGGTGATAGTTTTAAATAGCTCACCTGTATGCACTGAGCAACACAGCTCTGTCTGCTTCTTGGCCACCATCCTAGTCTTTTTTATGTAAAGATGTATTAAAATCATGCCCAGAAGCTACTTAATTTTCTAATTACTGTAGTATTCATGACCTATTCTATGAATCTGCCCCAGCATATGGGCATATAGACTGTCAAGGTCCAAAGCTGATATTTGCTTGAAGTAGCAGGCTAACGGCTCTAGAAGCATTACTTTCAAGATTACATTTTTATGCTAAATATGATGCCCCAAGTATTAAAGAAAATCAGAAATGTGAGTTTAGGCATTAGGAACTAAATCAGTATTCTTTTGTCTTGAGTGGCATGAGCCACAATGACCATTTCAGTAAAAGGTTGTGTATCAAATCTGAATTTACTCAATTCAACTAGTGATTGATTTTCTTGATTGAAAATTAAAATTAAACCATCAGCTTTTTATCCTTGGGTTTTTTTTTTCATTCTGACAGATTACACACTCTGTAGAGTTCTCTCTTCTGCACTGGTCCTCAAAGAAAATGTACTGGTTGTACAGAACTTCTGCACTGGAATCTTACCAAAGGCAGGAGAAAATTATTCAATATGAGCTTATGTATACTCACAAATTCTCTGTTAGTGTTGGTATCTCTCATTGAAAAAAATTCTGTGATTTCTAGGGGCCATGGGCGAATGACAGTTTGTAAAAGCTATTTTTATATCCACTATTGTTATCTCCACTAGCAGTCTTTTACAGACCATAGCTTGTCAAAACAATAAATCAAGACTGTAACTTACACAAACTCGCACTGGTTGGAGATGCTTCACTATAGAATAATGCCTTTGCATAAAACATTCCTACTGCACAGTCCAAAACCGTAGATTATACTCAGGCTTTAAAAAAAATAGATGATTGTTTCTGGTTGTGAGAGGTTTTATGAATATGTTTATAGGCAGAAATCAGCCATAAAAGACATAGGCTATAAAGCACTGGGAGCTATGGAACAGAAATCATTGTCCAAAGCACTTTCTGAACTTCAGAAAATGATAATAAAATTGTAAAAGTACTTGTCAGATTTGAAATGCAGTCTTAGCAAAGGCTTCCTTTGCACGAACATGTTGTAAAAAGTATGTATTTAAATACTGAGAGTAAGAAGCTGCAGAAAAAGAGTATTTCTAAGAATATATCAAATTTGAATAAAAGAGCAACCAGATGACACTTTGCAAAATAATAATGTGATTTTAGGCATGCAATTCAACAGAAAATGACAAGTAACCTTCCAATCTTTACACAGAACTAACTACATTAGGGTCATAAATTACACTCAAGGTTGAGAGCCTGTGATGCAAGGGAAAGGAAAAATGTACTGATCACCCAATTTTATCCCTTGAGCATGTCCAAAATTTTACCCAAAGGTACATCCATTAAACATAAGTGGCTCCTATTACTGTGAGAGCCTTGTAATGGTGGTGTGATTCTATTTCTATATCATAAATAGGAAACTGAGTATAGGAACTAAAATGTCGGATGTTACAAAGTTGTTTCTACTTGCTTGAATAGCCCAGTATTTGCAAAACCACTGTCCTAGTCCTTTGCTAGAGTTACATGACTCTTCAGCTTTGTCTCCCTTCAGGGAGGTCTGGAGATCACAGCTCTACACTGGAAGGCAAAGAACTCTTGGAGAGTAGGGAGTGGCCACATTCTAAAACACTTCTTACTTCCTCAGATAGGTGCTAGGGGTCTTGGCATCCAGTAAATAGCACAGCTTCAACAGCAATGGTGTTAGGTCTCACCTGCATCTTTCTCCTTCCTGCATCATAAAGTTACACTACCATAAAACTGCTCCAAGGAGCTCTGCAGCCCCTTCCAAATAGTTTTTTTGAGTTGAACTGATGTTTTCTTGTCTGGTTGAAAGTATGTTGCAGCTGGCATGAAACTGATGCCAGTTTTCACATCAGGCATTTGATATCATGAATTGATGTAATTTAAGTGTTGCCAGGAAAAAAAGAGCAGCCATCCCCAGTAGGCCTGAGCATATCAAACCTCCACTTTGAACTTCCACAGAGCTTTTAGCTCAGACAGGTTATTAAATCATATAAACTGACATGCTGCATATCACAGTCCATTACAGTAACAAGGTTATCCCATTAGTTTAAGCGGCGATTGCTGGGGTTAGGCAAACTCTGCTGGAGAACAGAGTGCCTGCACCATGGAAAGGGACAGCCACAGAGGAACATGCTCTGATGTCCCAAGCCTATGTGTCCTGTAAGGGCAAGCTCTCAAACCTTTGCCATAACAGAGGAATGAAGCAGCAGGGCATGATAAGCCAAGATGAACCTTGTCACAAACAACTCCGGTCCTCCCTGCTTATAGGTGAGAATAAAATGTCCCAAGAGATCTCCAATTCTGCTGAATGATCACTGATCCTGGGATCGAGACAGTGAGCATCATCATGACATGATCACGATTCCACAATTGTCTGATGATTTCCCACCATGCACCAGAACACCAATTGGAGTTGTTTGCACAACCCCAGATGCAGCACATGAAAACAGCATGAAGCACCCTTCAGATTATATTCAGGTAGTTGTACTCAAATTGCAAGACAAAAATTGCTACAGTCACTGTGATGATCTGCAACTGGGACAGATCAGTTGAATGCAATGTTAAACCTCTCTTGTTTCTGTGGCACATGAAAAAGGGAAATCAAGGAGTGCACAGACAGTGTCTGGATGAGGAGGCAACCTTATTAGAGGAGAAGTCCAGCTTCCATGCCTATAAGGACTCAATATATCCTGAAAAATAGTCACACAGATCTTTCAAAAAATTGCTAATCATAAAAGCTACATGAAATCCATTTATGGAATAGTTGTTAAACTTTCCTATATGCTACAATGAGCACAGAAAATATCCAATAATTCACATGGGAGCTTTGACTGAAAATACATTTTAAATGGCTGCAGCTCGGTTCAGTGAAACCTATGGGAAATTTGGCATGGCCAGTGACAAACTGTGTGTGAACCAAACTGATAAAATTTGTGTGTGAATGCTGCCTGATCCAAATGCAGTTACAAATTTGTCATATGATTCCCTGGTTAGTGCTAGTACATCATCTGTACCTGAATTTGATAATGGAAGCTTTTGAGAGTGTTTTACAGTCATAAAGTCAATCATCAAGCCAAATCTTGGTGTAAATCTACTTGTGAACAACTGCAGAAGGCCTGAGAATGGGTGAGAGTGTACACCAGAAAAAGCTGAGAGCTGCAGTTGAAGCTCCAAGTTCTGTCACAGCAAAGGATGGAGATGCCACCCCAAGTGGCACTGCAGGCATAGGAACAATAAATCATGACTACAGTCACACCACAAATGGATGACAATGTCTCTTCCTCACAAGAGGGATTTTGAACTGGAAGACTGTGTTGGGATAGATGGCATCTAATGGGAGAGCAGCTGGTCAAAACTGACCACAGTGGAATACAATTAAAAAAAAATTAAAACGTGGGAAAAGACTAATTCCAGAACACTAGCTGAGCTGGCATTGGAGCTCAGTAAGATTCGTGCTCCTGTCATACCAAGAGCCTACCTGCCAACACCTCAGCTGGTTGTGTCAGCTGCAAACACGCTGCTGGTGTCTGCTGCAGCAGCACTTTGATCATGTGCAGATGGAAAGCAAATGTACCATGCAGATAATACAACAACTGCTCTTAGGTCTTCTGCAGTTTGATCTGGGTTTATGTACATTATTTCTTAGGTTGATGTGACCTTTTCTGCTTCACACATACACTGTGTTGGCATTTTAAGTGAGGGGAAAAGCTCGTCAGCACACTTTTTGGATCATGTATCTATTATTTGCTGGCGTTTTACTAAAAATGCTGGCAATTTTCCAGTTCATTAGGGATCATCTCAGATCTGACTCTGCTGGCAAGAAATAAAACTATTATGATACCAACAGTAAAATATTTAATCTAAATTTAAAAAAAAAAATTCCCTACTGCTTACAAAATAGCATAATGATTATGGTGCTGGCTGAAGCAATTTCTAGTTTTAGTGCATATGTACCTAAAGGAAAACTGTTCTATATCTTTTATTCCACAGAAGCTGTCTTGGTCAATTAAGTTACTGATAGGTAAAAGGGTTTGCAATCTTTACTGTATTTGTTGCAAGCAAGGTATTAAAAAGTTGAGGTCTCGGCAGAGAAGGCCGAGAATTAGAAAATAATCTTTCCCCTAAGCAAAACTTATACTGATTATTTAAAACATATCTATTCCCATTTGCCATTTTAGGCAGAGGGTACTTTTAAGCAAGCATATTGTCCTAGCTCAGCCAGCCTTCAGTCCTGCTGAAGGCATGTGTGGGGACAGGCATGATGGCTCTGATGTGCATCCTGTTATGGGGAAAACAAAGGAACACTCTCACTGATTTGTGTAAGAACAGGGAAGTCTTTCCACCTGACAACTACTCAGATTACAGGAGATTTATGGGCTGCATTGTACTGTATGTTGTTCCTTGAGAAGCCATTAATCTGCCTGTGTCTTACGCTGGCAGGGCAAGGGCAAGGTGGGTATCAGCTGCTGCCACGCTGAGTGGAACAGCAGCTCATGCAAAACCACTGCATCTATTCTGTACTGCACAAAATCTCTTCTTTCTAGAAAGTTTCCTATGAGAGATTCCTCTTTAGTCCTCTCTTGTCTTTGTGACAAGATTCTACAAGATGCATACTGCAAACAGCAAATGTGAAACAAATGATAAATAACCCTGTAGCTACACTGGCAATAGAGAAGTTTTATTTACACAAACTTTGAATGCTGAACTGAATTATACTATGGTTACTTTCAGTAAGTGCCAAGAAACTACAACTGCTCAGAGGATCAAGAAGACTTAGAGCAACTGAAGATCTAGCAGCTCTGGAGTGTTATGTTATGCACTAGCTGCATCTATGTTGTGGAGTGGTGTAGCGGGGCATCTCATCCCTCAGAAGAGCTTATCTGTGTCTTGTTAGCTGGTGAAATAACTCAGGGCATCTCACCCTTCACCAGAGCTTGCTAATTGGTGAAATAACTCAGATCAAGACAGCTTTTCTTGCAGTGACTTTTTTGACGCCATGAAAGTAATGCTTCCAGCTGTCAATAGATATCTGGCTGTGGAAGTGAGATCTGGAAAGATAAGCTGCAATTTCTGACTTTACAAAGTTCACTTTACAAACTATAAAAGCTACACCAAACTTTCACAAGCAGAAATCTGCATGTTCCCTGGAAATGTGGGGGGCTTTCTCCCAAAGCTGGAATGCTTACTTTACGCTTACTCTCCTGGGAGCTGAGTGAAAGGACTCTGTACACTATCATTATTTTGGAGGTAAATTACATTGTCTCTTAACCTATACTAGCTCTTTGCTAGCTTTAATATAGGTACCTCAATATTGTGCACTGTTTTATGTAATCTATTAGTTCTCTTGGTTTTATACTGTGTAATAAGTAACTCTGTTTAAGGCCTTTTATCTGTTGTTGCTATCTATTCAATAAATAACTAATTTTATAATAAACCTGATCTGCTATCCATAGAACTTGCAGGCTGGAGTGATTTTAGGTGCAGGCCACACTAAATTTAAACTGCTGCCAAAAATCTGAGGCTAAGGCAGGGCTTGCCTGAATCTCCCACCTGATCAGTAACAAGTGGTCACATTGGCACCTGATGTAAAGTACTTCATCAGCACTTATACTAATGCAAGATGAAGACTGAAGGGCTTGGATGGAGATAAGCAAAAGGAACAAGCAGAATAAAGAAAATGAGCCCACAAATGTCACGGTTACCTACTCCTCCCTGCTGGTCATTCCCTGGTTATTAGGGTCAGAGACACAGTTCTTCTGTTGCTACTGTTTCCAGGTTCTGCTTTGGGAAGGGGAGTATGCTGTAGGTTATTGCCATAACCTACAGTGTGGAGGTTCAGCCAGGGCTAACGAGTGTCAGAGCCTGTCCCACTGGCAGTGCTGCTGGGATGTGCCTGTGTGAGAGACCTGGAGACCTTCCCACATTAGAACCATGTCTGTCTGACTGTCCTTTCTCTTTTGATAAGGATTAATCCAAGCTGATCCTTACATGAGAATAATTATAAAAAAATAAAAGAAAAAAGGGTGTATCTTTGTGAAATGAAGGAAGATCATCTCTGTGAATGAGCTGATCTCTACAATACTGTCGTATCAGAGCAGAGGCTGTCTTATCTAAAACTATTTACAAATCATCTCGACAGTGTTCAGGTTTGACAGCTCTGTGTTTAAGTTACAGCACTGCATATACAGCAGCCATATCACCAGTTATAAACAAAGTATCTACTGGTGTAACGTGAACTCTACTGCCGATGCATATATTGCATCAATCTCCAGCAAATAAAACATAAATAAAGTTTCTGTGAAATAAAGAGAATACCTATCATTGCAATCACTTCTTGTCTGATACCAATATTTAACTACAAGTACGTGCCTGTCTCTTATGTACAGCCACTGAGCCAGGCTGTGTTTCCATGCACAACTCGTGAATTCTATAAATTGTTGCCTTGAACTTTTTCCTAGTTTTCAGATGTTTTCTTCTATTACCTTTCATTTGCAGAAAGTGGCTTACATGAAAATGTCTGGGCTTGGATTCTGCTACAGTTACACCTCTTGCTTGCCCTTCTTCATGTTCCCACTCTCCCCTTTATCACTACTTACTCAAAGGGGTCGCTGGGATCAGCTCTCTGGAGCTCTGGAGGAATCGGAATTCTTTTGTAGTACATTTCCCAGTCAAAAGCTCCTCGCATGGCATCCCCCGCCTGTGCCTCGTAGCCAAAGTGATTGTGGTCAATGACATCGATCATGGGACACACGATGGTTTTGTGGTTAAGTGCAATCTGGTCTGAAAAATGAAAGTAGAAAATAGGAAACGGCATGTCTAGTCAAGCCATCTATCATATTGCTGCAAAGTGAATCCCACAGGTTTCTGATGTTTGAAGATTGTTTCCTTTGTGCCCTATGGCCCCCCAATAATTTCATTTTTCAAATCTGTATCAAACCTTTATTTAAAGCAGAATGAATGCAGTTGGGCAATGATTAGAAGTATTTATGGTTCTTTAAAGAGAAGCACATTCCTGTGAGAACCACAGGAGTCCAGTCATCTGCATCTCTCTCACATTGCTACTCTGAGCTGTTGCCAGTCTGTCAGCTATGGAACATGCCAGCAAGCAAATGGTAAAAATACTCCTTCATCTGTGGGGAGTGGGTATGGGAAACCCCTGTGAGAGAGATTTATTCCGAAATGTGAATCTCGGCCCTTGCAACCAATCAGTCACTGCTCCTGCGGCTGTAGTGTGTATCAGCTTTGAAATCAAATGCTCCAAATTAAAGGCAAACTCCAACACAAAGAGAAAAACAGAGCTTCTGTCCTTTTTTTTTTGTACAATCTTTGAGTTATAAAGAAGGCTGCACAATATTATTCTTACCTGCTTTCTAAAGAAAGGAGTTTAGTTTTGCTTTAGAACAGAAATTAGAACTGTGAGACTAAATCAAATTCCTATCTGTAGCATAAGCTCAGCTGGGCCTGAGTCTGCTTTGGTGAATCCTATTGCTTAATCCTACAGAGCTCCTCTGAAAAGAAAAATAAGAAGATAGGCCAACATCGAGAACTAGGCAGAAGAATAATGGTTTGAAATGAGGAAGTACAGAGAAAACCTATAGCTGTGTTGATATGAAAGGACAGTAAAAAGCTACCTATGAACCATCAAAAAACCCCTAAAATTGTAAAATTCCAAGTATAATAAGGCTTTTTCTCTGAATGGTAGCTTAGATAATTTACATTATCTAGTGCATTTTAGGGCCTATGTGGAAAACTTGTTTTTTGGTTTTGCTGTTTAGATTTCACTGATGCTTGCTAAGACCCTAAAAATAATCAGAGGGCTGAGTGTGGATTAAATACTTAGACAGGAAGGTAATGCTGGTATAATGATTAATAATACAGATTCTGCTTCAATGCTTCTGAGGGACAGAAGTTAAGAAAAAAAAGATTATTTTCACAAAACATCTGGGTCTTTACATTTATTCTCAGAAGTTTAAGTTTAGAAACACTGTCCAAATCAGGGATCAATGCTGCTAGTGAGAAATTACGGTGACTGGAAGTTCAGCAGGTTTTTACATCCTTATCCTTTAATAATGAAATAAATTTAAAGCACAGGCTCTCACAAAATTCTAGGAAACTCGTCACAGAGATAATGGCTGCATTACTGTTGCTATTGCCAAATATAATTACATTCACTGGCACACTGTATAGTGTTATCTGTGAGCATTATATAAAGTCACTTTTACATAATCTCTTTCCTGTGATGGCCCTCCTAATAGTTATAGGGCTTATAACAATCTGTCTCTGATCCCCCTTTCTAAACTGATTGGAGTAGAGAAACTAAATGGGAATGATTTGTCTGGAGCAGGTCAAAGGTAGACTCTTAATGCTTTAGCATCCTTCTCTTCATCTTTAAAAGCTGCTGTCTTTAAATACACTGAAGGATTTGAAGTCTCCAAGTCACATGCTGAGATAGTAATGGGGAAATTTATTTGAGCAATGCTCAAGCTCAATCCCAGTCTTCATTTCTGCAACTCTCAAGAATTCTGCAAGTATGATGATGCTTACCTGCCTGTTTTAGTGTGTTTCTGCAGAACTTACTTCTCAGCCTCCAAAATATTTTAGAGCTAAGGAACCAGAGGAAAATCTTGACTTTTGATGAAACCAGGGTGGTTGTAGTTGTGTACACCAAAAGACAAAGTAACCAAACTTGCAGCCTCCATGTTTCCTTCAGTATGCTTAAAACAATGAATTTTACATACATACTACTTAGGCTTAAATGTAGCCCCAGTATGAATTTAGGAAACAGAAAGAAAAGGCTGTAGGGCTAACTTACATTTCACAAGTGTGGTGGTATCACAGATTTAGATATGCAAACATGCTGCTGCCTTTATCAGCCACTGCTCTTTCCCCCACCTGCTCCTAATGCCACACTGAAAGCCACAGCTGAAATGCTTTACAGATTCTCTTCCATTGCCTTTACTCCTCATCTCCTTGCAGATTCCTACTGCTCTGAAAATACCCATGCATTATTTCACTGCATATAGGCTTTACTTAAAGGGAAGAACGAACAGATAAGCAGCACTGTACACGCAAAAATTTTGTAGATTTGAGGGAAAGCCTGGGAACAAGAGGGGATGTCGCTCAGAGCTTTCTCCCAAGAATTTTTAACAGATATATACATACATATTTGAATTCAGCACTTTTAGGATCAAGCAGAGTAAGCACATATGGCGACAAACAAAAATTTTCTATATTGGATGAGTCACTATCTCAGAAATATAGGTTTTATCTCTAGGAGATAAAATTGAGAAACAGGTACCCTTTTAATTTCAAGTGCATATTTCAAACTGGACTGGATAAAGTAACAATGCCAAATTGCAAATAGTCTTATCTTTGCAATTTTTCAATGCAAATATTTTTATTGTTGTACCCAAATACGTGATTACAGACAGTGACAACATTTGAGTGACTTGGCAACTGAGTTGCAATAAATACTTGTACCCTCAGTTTCTCCACTGTCAAGCAATACATCACATACATGTTGTGAAGATGGATAACAAGCAGGTGCTTTGACAACTTGCTAAGCATAATCTGAACATGATATATTTTTAATTCTTAGTCAGGAAAGGAATCTGTTTTAGCAAACCTAGTTCTGGTAGCCTATGTCACTACTGAACTACTGTCCATCTCTCCTCTTTCTGCTCCTGCAGCAGCATCAGCTCAAGGAAATACTTTCTGGTTTGCCACTCAGTTTCCTACCTGCAGTAACTGTGACTTCACACTGCACTAAACTGTCACCTGCTGGAGTCCAAGCCACATCTTTGCTTCTGCTGAGGAGTGACAACAAACAGCTGTGTTTGCCAACCTTTTTACATCACTACAGCTGCCTACCCAGTGAGCATCAGTCAAAACTCTCCAGTGTCTCAAAACATCTGACCTAAGCTTAAGAGCCCATTTAAGCAAAGAAATAAACGAAATAAAGCTTAAAGAAAATAAAGGCATTTTACTCCCATTTTTAAGAAAACAAAACAAAAGACGAAGTGAAAACAAATGTGAGTCAGCTTCACAAAGCCATTTAGATACCCTAAAAGTACTGAAATAACTCAATCTTCCTTTGGTCTATAAGCTGATAGTTAATACTGAAAATATAAGTCAGATACTTAAATAGCTCTGAGAACCAGCTTTAAGTGATTTCTCTTGGTTCCTCACCCCCCTCCCCAACATCTAACCTTCAAGATCTCATTTGGAACAAAACCTGGTTTGGAACAGTGGAAACCACTGCTCCTCTCAGCAAAGACTGCCAGTCCAGGGCAGGGCTGAACCATGTACTTGGTGAGGATTTTTCACTACACATGCCAGATACAACCAGAGCTAAAACAAGACATCTTCAAAGCAATAAACACTCAATATGTCCTCTGTTGTGGTTTCCCTGAATGACTTTCAGTCAGATGCAGTGCTGAGTGAATCACAAAATATAACTTCAGGTAAACACTTGAAAACATACATTAACTTTACTATTATTAGCAGCCAGGTGTCATCTGATTTCAGTATAGTAAATATATGCCATCTAAATTTCATAAGAAAATTATCTCATTCCTTTAGAAAAACAGGGCACATGGAAAATATACTAGATGTGTGTTAATTTTCTATTTGTCCTTTATGTATGCTCTACTTTTTCTTTCAAAATAAAACAGATTTGATTCTGGGCTTCAGTATTCCTCAAGATTCATTTCTAGGTCCTCTGCCTGGCTGGGCATCTACAGGTTATCTACTGGTTGGTTATCTACAGGTTTTGTACTAGAGAATGAGAAAGATCTCATTCCTCTTGAGAACTCTGCGGCACTGAAGCAGTTGCTTTTGTCTTTCCAGTTTTCTGGTTTGAGGCTGAGGGTTCAATACCCAACTGCAACCTGGCTGCAATTATGAATCCTTTGTCACCATTCTATACAGACTGAAATCTAGCTAGACAATGGATGGAACAGATGATCTCATGGGAGATCACACAGGCTAGCAGACCAGGCCCAGCCAGGAGGGGTTTGTCAAAGTCTGCCTGACTACCATGCTCTTCTATAAGCAGGTAACCTGCCTTGTGGATGTGGGGAAAGGCTGTGGATATGCTCCTTTATGACATTTGTGCTTCACATGAAGACATGGAGGTTATTTTTAAAAATGCAAATGCAATTGAGGGAAAGGGGGTAACAAGGAGAACAACTGTATGCATAATTTGATATGGAAGCTAGGAAGGATAAAAATTTGGAATTTTGTGCAATATCTTATTACTGATCTGAAGAGAAACTAGTTAATACTATTTTTCTTGGTCTCTACTGATAGCTCATTAGAAGAACAGCACATGTTTTTGCAAATGCTTTATCAGCTTACTGTGTGGCCCAAGAGTCCTAACAACAGAATTCAAGGAACAATAACCATTAATTAGCGAAACCATAACCTTCTGTGTACTTACAGACTTTTTTAATGAATACAAATTTCTTTATTAGGCAACTCAGAAATTTTCTTTGGTTATGGGAGCAAAAAGCACTCACTTTGCAAAGCATATATACTTTGCATGTAGTCAGGTGTGTAGAAAAGGGAATATTGTTTCCTGAAGTGAAATCCCAGATTACAACAATTGATTCTTTCCATTCCTTTAACTAATGGAGCTTTGCTGGCTGCAGCTGGAATCCAGCAAAACAGTCAATAGCAAATCATTCTTTCTGAGCTTCCTGTTGTGAATACTATTGCTATTGGATTTAACACTGAGGCCTTGGATATATTTACAGCAAAAACTGTTTTAATGCAATGTGGAAAACTAGGAAGGAGTACAATACCTGCATAACAAACCTTTTCAGGTGTATAGTAAGGACATAATATTATACTAGATATAGCAGTGTATTTAGTAGTAGTAATAATAAAGTAATTTGTAACTATTATAAACTGAAACATTGATGCAAGATTTTACAAATTCTTTAGTCTCAGGAAACAAAATGCAGCTGCTCACATTTCTTGGAGTTCTCTCTCATACTGACACTTCAGACAGATCAGAAATTCAGCGGAACTCCAAACACTTTGATACAGTGTATGTCTTGCTTACTGTGGGACACAGCTTCGATGGTTGGTTGTATGTTCTGATGTTAATGTCTGATGAATGCTCATGCACTTACTAAGCAAGGGTGGCAGCCAGTTCACGTTGACTTCGCAGTGGGAGTCCAGAAATGTCAAGACTTCTCCTCTAGCCAGCGAGGCTCCCAGCAGCCTGGTCCGAATGAGCCCTTCTCGTTTCTTGGTGCGCACAATCCTCACCTTGGCAAAGCGGACCATGTATTCCTCCAGCTTCTCTTTTAGATGTTCTAGAAAGAAGGGCAAAAAAAGCATCAGCGGTGCCAGGCCTGGAGGAGCCAACAGAAGGACAGGTTGGTGTGCAGCCTGCAAGCTGCTCATCTACTTCCATCTCTAGTCACTTCAAGTCCTCCAAACTCTGCCACAAATCCTCCTGAGATGGTTCAGAAAGTGCAAATATCCTCTGTTTTATTACACAGAGGAAGACACGGACACTCTGCTGCAGTTGCTACTGGCAACCTGCCATCTACAATATAATGGCCAAAACAGCTGCAGGATATTCATCCATTCTCTGCTCCTGCAGCCCAGGGCCATATAAACATTCTGGCGTGCCATTTTATAAACAGTGACCTTTCCAAGTCACTCTCCTATATCAACTTATTATGAAGAACTACGCAAGGAAATAACTTTAAAAAACAAAACTAGCACAATGAGGTTTTTGTAATGGGAAGGGAAACAGACATGAATAAAGATCCTAATAGTTAGATACCAGTATGAAGCACACAGACAGCTGCCTTCTTAATAAAATTAGGCGGCAATGTAGAGTAGTTGATAGGTTCTCTGATCTGCACAATCTGGTTCTGTTTGTATTGCAAAATATCATCTTTGGGAATATTTTTTCTTCTGACAAACACTAAGAATCATAAAAAAAAACCCCAACAACAAAAAACCACCCTACAGTTTTGCCTCTTCCTAAATACATCTAAACCACAAGTCCTGATATGTTGTCTTTGGTATAACACCTCAGTTTGCCACTCCTTTGGAAAAATACGATAATTTCATTCATCAGGGGAAAAGGGAGAGAAAAGCTTAGTCTCTATAAATTAAAACCATTGATAAACTACATTTAGTGATGCTAAGGGTTGCAAGCTAAGTCTTATGGAAATGGCTTTGCCAGGTTATGCTTGTTTCTGATATCAGTTACTAATTCTTTGGACTTCTCTGGACAACACAGGCCTTGCTCCTGTTCTTACATTATGAATTCCAAGAAGTTTGCTGTGGACTAGCCAAAAGGATTTCCATTTAGCAGCATCCTGGAATATATAATGCTGACATACAAATTTAAGACAATGAGCAAACAAGTCACAGACAACACAGGATCTTGTGTAAAAATAAAATTAAGCTCCAGTGAAATACAGCTCCCTCCACATGTTTATTTTCATCTTGTTTTTTCCCTAGCTGACAAACACATGCAACTTTCCAGAGCTACCTGCAGATTAGGAAGAAGTAGAACACTGATGTGTATTTAGAGGAAGAGTACTACATGGGATGATCCTCCATACTGAGGAATCCTGGTGCACTCTGGCACAGAAGAGGGACTGGGAACATCCCACTGCAATGATTACAGAGCAAGTCAGGGCTTCTGGGAGGAGAAAACACTCTAGAGATACCCTGAGTCAAGAGAGAGGTTTGTGCTCATAGTACTGCCTGGGAGAAGTATTAGGTCAAGTGAGGAAAGCCAAGTCTGAGACAAAAACAAAAATAATGACATTCAGATAAATATAGAAAGTTTTTGTCTTCTGTTCTGTGTCTGACTGTAGAATACACATTTAAATTCCTAAATAAGACAGGAAGAAGTATTTTCCATCCCATTTCACTATTTACACACTCAATAAAATCCCAACAGTAACAATCTCAAGAGATGTTCTGTGTCTTGAATGGAGGGTTTTGTATGACCAATCATATTCACAGGACAAGGCCTGTGTTCTACTCTGACTCATTTTAGCTACCAGCTACAATTCAGTTTTGTGACTGAACTGAGGTTTATCCAAGCCCTGGATCATTTTGTGCCCACAGGCAAAACTGTTTAAAGTGTATATTTATTGAACTGTTATTCTGTTTTTATGAGCTCCATTGAGACTATTCCCACAGTGCAGGAATATAGAAGAAGGGAAATAGACCTTAAAAACAAAGATACAAAGACCTTGCAGGTAATATACCAAAATCTGTTAGGGCTGTCAGTCTGGATTTTTTTCTATATTGTAAATCGTATCATCTAATAGCCATGAAAAATGGAAAAGCTCCAAAGTGACAGGTTATTACATATTTCCAAAGTAAATCAATCTAATCAGTTAGGTACCATAGGTTCTGTTAGTCCTCAGACACCAGAAATTTCCTGTAGTTCTCAAAGGTCACCTAACCCTTCTCATTTTCCATCCCACAAGCCTTCAGTTTGTTTGCACTGAACAGTGCATAGGAACCCAGCACCAAGAGCAAGACCACATTGCTGCACATTTTTCAGACAGGCATTAAAAAAGAATTGGGTTGCTCAGCCAGAACACACCTCTCCAACTCTGGAAGCAATCCCTAAATGCCTTGGCTACAGTACAAATCCCCCATCATCACCCATACCCTCAAAGATGGGCTCACTGATGAGACTCTAGCTGACCAGAGGAGTTGGGCAGCTACTACACAGCTCTGAATTTCATTGTGTGTCAGACAATTGCTTTACTCTTCCCTGTTTTTAGGCAGTTTCCCTCTTTGTCGGTGAAGGCAGCTACCAAGAAAGCACCTAAATACTCTGATGGAGAGAAGCTGGGGCCTTACTTGGACAATCCAAATTGTTTGTGGTGCTGGTAGGCTCTGAGTTGAGCTGTCACTGGTTGGGTGTCACAATGGTTAGCCCTTGCAGCAGGCAGTTTGAATATGGCCACCACTGATGTTTAAATGAACTAACACAAATGCACCCTCTTCATGCACTCTGGTTGTTATCACTTGTCTTGGGCCAAATTAATTCACTGAAATTCAGTCTCATACAAAGGAATTAATTTCATTCCTTCCACATCTTTCAGTGAGCAAATCCTGAAAGCTGAGTGCCTATCTTCTCAGGAAAACACTTCAAAGAGAGATGATGTAAACTATCAAATTATGATACATTCTTTTCTGTTCTTAGATCAATTGCTAAATAACAATAGAGTTGAATAGTATGATTTGATTGTCATTAGTTGTATGTAGGAGCTTGAAATCCATTAAATCAATAGTAGTTCATACTGTTCTTTCATTGCTTCAGATTCCTTGCAAACTTAGGAAAAAGGTCTCTCAGATTTTACATCTTTTTTTTTTCTTTGGCTGAAATTCTGTGGAACAAACAAAAGCTCTGTATCACCTTCCTCCCTCCCTCTCAGATAGCTCTTCACACATTTTAGACAGCATGTCACCTGATTTGTGAAGAACTGCATTAAACCATCCAGCACATCTTTTGATGCCAGAATTATATATCCCAAAATTATTTTCATCTACTCAATTAGTGCCATGACCAATTGATTTTATTATTTTCTCCTTGTTGCTAAGGAACAAGTAAAAAAAAAAAGCAGAAACACAAAAATAAAATTTGCACACCTTGTTTACACAGAATTCTAAATGCATCCTCATTTAGACATATCTGGAAGTAGTAAGGAAGAAAACAAAAATAATGACTTGTGAATTTTATAGATCTTAGTTAGACAAATGACATTAAAAGAACAGGTCTACATACAAACTAAAGTATATGGATTACTAGATATACATAAGGTATCTACATTGTATAAAGCAGTTACATGTTAGTAATATCCAAATAGTAAGTCACAACACAGTCAAATAGAGGCCTGCAACAATACCTACTGTATCTTTAGTTTTGAGATATGGCAAGGAAGGTGGTTTGGGAACTTATTTGGGAAAAAATTCTCAATAACTACAAATAACTATAAAAACATCACAAAATATTTCAGTTCAATGACCAACTCCAACTCCAATACATTTGTGAGAATGAAAGTATCTTAAGGTGAAGGAAACAAATTCCCTTTTGGATCCATAAGTAACGACTTATTAAAATCATTACAAAAGTGATCTCATACTCTACTTTGTCCTGCAATGTCTTGTGGCACTATCTGTTCCAAATTTTACTAATCTCTAAAAGGAAAAATAAACACAGAGTAACAGCCAGAGACAGTAGAACAGTAGTAGCTTTAAAGAAAACAGTAGTATTTTCTATTATTTATATAAATAGTAAAAACATCTTTCATTTTGAAGCACATTTTTGATTAACAAATAATCTCAGTGTTTGTGATTACTAACAAATCTAGATTTTTAAAATCTTGTCATTTGCAAAATCTATTAGAATACACTTCCCCTTTTCACAGAACTCCATAAATTTCCTTCACA
Source organism: Dicaeum eximium (assembly GCA_013396995.1). NCBI lineage: Eukaryota > Metazoa > Chordata > Aves > Passeriformes > Dicaeidae > Dicaeum > Dicaeum eximium. The sequence goes on from VWZP01001888.1 coordinate 2,608,153, forward strand.
GAAGAGAACAAATGTTATTTCCTATAGTACAAGTGCATTTTCTCACAGATCCCTACTTTTTTTTTGCTAATACTATCTGCAGAAGAAGCATCTCACACACAAACCCTACATTTTAATAATAAATATACATTTACAACTAAGCAAACTCAAGTGCACATGTAAACATGCATGAATCAATGTCAGCACAAAACTAATTCTAGAGACATTATTTGAAAGAAATTATAATGCAGTGTGTAAAACAGAAAGCAACCTGTAATAAAAAGGCATTTGAATGTCCAGAGGACATCACTCTGCCCATTCTGACCATTGATTACCAAAGGAAAGCGTTTGAACAGATTTGTCATGACAATAGAACAGGGAGGTAGGATGGTTTAATTTATATTCTGTAATATTATATAAATTCCACTTTCAGAATTGGGCATGAGAGAGAAGCCAGTATTTAAATTCTACAGTAAGCTATAAATGGAGCTTTTTGCATGTAGCCAAAGCCCCTTTCATTCGATATGAGGAGCAAATATCTAATCTGTAATTTAAAAGAAAATACATCATACTTTTCTTTACAGTGCTGATCAAATGAATCCCTGAATCATAAGTTTGACACATGCCAGGCACCTGCTAGGGCAAGAGCTGGCACAAGCAGTGACAAATAAAGAATAATGCATGGGCAGGCTGTTTACAGGCTGTCACTGCTCTGACAAGTGATGATAAAGGGAAGCATTATGTCTCTTCTAGTGACAGCCTGTAAACAAATTCTCCACTGTAATTGTTCTGTATAGGCCTCCTCTGTCTTCATTTAAAGTCTGGAGCAGTTTTTCTAAAATAATAGTAGAGACGCAATTGCTTAGTCATAATAATTAAACATCTACTCAAGCAGAGTACCCATTTACTTAATTTGGAAATTAAGAAAATTGGAAACCAGGATTTTGTTTTTGTCAGGAAAAAAATCACATAGTAGTAAAAAGCAGAACTGAAATTCTTCTCTCATGTTGGGATGCATACAGAGAGTATTTCATTATCCCATTAGTACCCATGTTACCATGTGACAAGAAATGTTCCTCCAGGGTTATTTAGAATGTGTTAAGGGAGACTTAAAAGATTATGTGAAAGCTAGGGCTGGTCTTCAGGATGTGCTTGACTGCAGTATGGACCAGGAAAAAGGAAGGAAAATACAAATAAAATTTTGTTAAGCCCCACTTTGGTCCAGCCAGGCAAGTCCACCCCAAATCTTTGCCTGCAAGAGAGCCCTTCTCCACATCTGTAGCACCTCAGATTTCTGCTCAAAAGTACAACCAATTTCTGTTAAGGATCACTGACTGGCAAATTATCAAATAATTAAGAGCAGCAACAGAGTTTGCTAAATGCCTGGATAAACAATTTGAACTAAATCTGTTTATTTCTGATTGACTGAGAGGTATGTAATTCCATGCTCCGTCATTCCCAACATGAACCATACGCAAATAGTCCAAAAAAACCTTACAGTAATAGAAAAAGTATATTGGCCTCTCCTGTTATCTCAGCACAGGCATATGGAAGGAAACAACGTGGCCAAAATGACAGCAGACTGTGGCCTTAGGTCAGTAAAACAATACACAAACTACTATTTCTCTTGGTGAAAATTAAAGCAGTAAAATGGCTATTTTGCCTTGCAACAGCCACAAGGCCAGCCTCTTTGGGGCCAGCTCAAGAAGATTTTTCTCTATCTTTTTTACTCTAGCCATCAACAAAGAGCTTTGTGCCAATATGCACAGACAAACTTGCAAGTACACTTAGGCACCCTCCATGGCTCTCATAGTGAGAAGAACCTCCATCACCTTATTATGTCCCTTTCTGTAAAATGGGATTATCTTCCCAGGTAAAATTAGCAAGGATATCCTCCTTTCATTTCCTGAAACCTTGAGCATACCTTTTTCCCAGAACAGCTTAATCTTTTGATGACTGACTTAAGCTTGACAGAAAATACATAAAGGAAATTGAATGGCCTATGGTTATTCAGTTATTCCTTGTTTTCTGCTGCAAATGACAGAACAGCTCTTTCCAGTGCATTGCCATTCTTTTACTTTCACTGCCTGCATGTCTGTTACCACAAAAAGCAAATCAGACTGAATAGAGAATACAAGAATACAAGATGAGCCTATGAATTTGGGTACAAAATATTCCTTTCTTCTAGTTTCCCTTTAAGTTTCTTATTTGCAGAATGTTGATTTGAAGTGCTGGTTAAACACAGAATGGTTGCACAGTCTGTACCAGGTCAGCTGCCACTTTTCGTAGCCAAGTCAAAGTCTACGAGAAGGACAAGTCCCCTGGTTATAACTCTGGGTAAACTAATCCACTGCTGCACTACCCTTCTTGTGAATAAGCCTTTTGTAAAGTCCAAACTGAATCTTCCAAGCTGAATCCTGGGGTTGTTGCCCCTTATTATACCATCTGCCAGTATCAGGAGGAATTTAGTTTTGTCATCTCTACAACTCCCGTTCAAGTTACTGTGGGCAGATGTTAGATCACCACTTAGCTGCTGCTGTGCCAGACTAAACAAGCCCAGGTTTGTCAGCCTCTTCTCAAAGGTCACATACTTTAGGCCCATGACAGTCCTGCCAGTCCTCAGCTAAGCTGATTCCAGCTGTAGTCCTTGAATTGCAGAATTACAGCTCTGTGCAGAACCAATGTTGTAAAAAGCATAATTTAACTTCATCTGCTTACTCACATCCTAGCATAGCCCAATCCAGTTTGCCTTCCTGGTGATAAAAAGCCAACACTTTCTCCTATTCACTTGGTATCCACTATGATCTTTGCAGGTCCTTACATCACACCAGCTACCCAGTTTGCATCTTTACTGGTACATGGAGTTATTCACCTGGGTGCAGAATCTATCACTCCTTGTTGAACTTAATGAGATTTCTTTTGCCCGATCCTTGAGCTTCCTATATGATTTGATGTGTCAATCACTTTCTCCATTTTTGTATCATATACATATTTGCTGAGGGCACGCTGTCTCATCATGCAAGTTACCAGTGACTAACATTGACCTCAGTATTTACCTAAGCTATTCTGCCAATTAGTCCTGACTAAGGAAATCTGGAGGAAAGATGGGGAAGTTTTCTGCCAAACAGATTTTTAGCATCTGATCCATAGCCATTCCAGACAACAAGAAGTTCCAGAAATTTTGGTTAACTGGCTTGAGTCAAACTAAAATGCAATCTATTTTTTCTGAAATTAATAACGAGTCAAGGTAAATTGTAGTTTTCTTCTGATATTAATAATGATTCAAAGTCCTTGCATGATATACTACAAGGCTCTGGAGAGTATCCTGAATGTGCAATAGTTCTGTTCATTCCTTGCACTTCAATGACTATGAACTCCCAGATAGCAATGCCATTTTGATGTTCAATTTCAACTACAGCCTGCTAAAGTTGAAAGAATCTCCAAACTCCATAGTAAATGCACATTCTTTTGCCACAACCTGAAAAGGTCAGCATTAACTACGAGCAAGAGGCTGAACAGAGCAGACGAATACAGCTTGATTTCAGGATAGACTTAAGGTAAACTTCTCTGAACAAATCTGTTTTGCTGTGCATGGGCTTTCATATAGTCATGAAACGAGTGATGAGGACTGCAGAATCTGTGAGGCAAGCTGGATTTGCTGACACTTCTCCAACTATAGCTCCATTCAATAGAGACATGCAGAGATCCTGATACTTCTTTGTTCCACTTCCCTGAGCCCAGATAATTGTGACTTATCAGTCATTCTGTCACCAGCAGAGAAGTGCCTTTGTCAACAAGATGAGTGCTCAGGTAATTGAACACCTAGATGTTAGGTGTGGTGACTGCTTACACAGATGTCACTGAAGCATCGTTGAACTTTTGAGGTATTTTTTCATTCTAGATTTTTGAACAGGAAAAGGAGTGAAACACTTCATTTTTAGGTTGCAGTAATGCAGCCCAGTATGTCAAACCACCTCATAAGCAGCTAGGGCTGGCTTGACAGTTTGTTGGTAGTACTGACACAGCTCCAAATCTTCCTTCCTTATAAGGCAACAATGAAAGATTTTTTAATGGATTTATTCCAATTGCCAGTTGTATGAGGTAGTTCTTGAAAATTTCAATGGCATTGTAGTATGGTAGCATGTGTTTCCTACAGCTCTGTAGATAAGGATAGCAGGCTCCTTCATTTGCAGAACATTTTGCTCCCTGGAATTGCTTTACCTCAAGAACAGCATGGCTGATGGAATAAACTTCAACCAAACTGGGAGGAATTTCTTCCTAGTATCATCTTTGTAGCCCTGAATTTCATGTGGCCCATAGAAGTGTGCTCAGGGACACACTGCCCACCCAGGGGATGAGAAGGAAGGCAGAGGAGGTTGCAAAAGCCTTTTAAATGGACAATTTCTTTACAACAGAGACATTACTGTGGATGCACACACTTTTTTTTTTTGCCCTTTCTTACACCTCTAATTCAACTAATGTTACTGTGGCTACAGCTCAAACAAGGATTTGGACAACTGGATTACCTATCAGGGAAACTATTTCAGTACACAGTAAGATAATGCAGAAATGTACAGCTGCCTTTATACGTCATTCTCTGAACACAATTATACAACACAGACCTGTCAAAACAGTGACCTTGCTGCATTAAAATTTGATTATTTTTAACAGGTCTGTTTACCACAGAGGTTTTTATACAGTAACTCATCCCCAAGGGAAGTATATTGTGAGGTTTCTTCCAGCTTGCAAGGCCAATTAGAAGGTTATTTGGAAGTGAATCCATGGAAGAGAAACTTTCCTTGAGATCAATGCATCACTCACAAATGCTATCCTCTTTCTTTCACAGTCACAATTTTGCATCCTGAAAATATTGATTCTTAAAAACTGTAAATGATGACCTGTCAAGCAGCAAGCACTTACTTTTGTAATGTATTTTTAACACTGCAAACAGCCTTGCAGATTTTGAGACCTGTCTTTGGACTGACATTTCCTCTGCTTTGCCTGAAACTATCATTGACATACTTTTAGTTCTTCCTCCAAAATATATCACTGACTTTTGCAATAGGTGTTGTCTCCAGAGAACAGTTTTCTCTCATTCCGCTCTTTTTAACCTCTCAAATGCCAAGGACAGTTTGTACTGGATAACTGGTAAAACCCCACTGTGAGGATGGCACTGACCTTATATTTGCAGAGGATGGTAACACTGGTCCTTGGGAGGACTGGAAATAGGAGTCACAGAACAGATGTAATTACTTTTTAAGTGGCATCAGATTCTGGTACAGCTCCCTACATTGAACACTTCTTTCCCAGAGTAATTCTATGGTCATTCTCATGTGTTGCAAACCTTAGGCTTGACTAACCTAAAGGTATTGGAATGTGGCCATCTACTCACAGAATCTGTGAATAACCTCCTCACTAACAGAAAGCACTATACTTCTGTAGTTCCTTTCCATTCTATGTGCTAACCATCAAAGGTTCAGGTCTTAAACAGAGCTTGAAGTGAGTCCTTTTCCTCAAGAATTCAGTCAGGTTTTCTCCCTAGTGCACAGGATTTTTGATGTAAATAAGAGAAGCCTTTGAAATATACTTTGAAACTCTGATTTCAAAACACAAAAGAGATCGTGGGCAGTATCTTATTTATTGTCTTTGAAATTTGGTATTATATCGAGAAATTGATCTTGTCTTCCAACTTTTGTATTGATGTTTTTCTTTTTAAAAATGTCCTCTCTGGCAGAGGAACTGGAGTTCTGAGGTAGCAAATCTTTCCTGTGGAGTGATGAATTCACCTATGCTCAGCATAGTGCAACAGTTTAAAACATGTAGATGCTCAATGGGGTTTCTCTGACCTACTGAAAGAGGCCTCAAATTCCTATCAGTGCAAATGCCAGAAGCATGGAGCCATAGACTTCTAATTATCCTTCATATCTCCTGAATTTTATTTCCTACAAGAAAGGACCTGGAAATACTAGAATTTTTTACAGGTGGAATGCAGGCCTTTATAAGATCCAGGAACACTTACTGATGTTCCTTCTCTCAATTGCCGCATTTCACCATCCAAACATTTTATTTTCTTTTCTTAGCCATTATTTCAAGAGTTTTGCCTTTTTCAATTTTGTCCAGAGTATAAATACAACCCCTTCTTCTGATACTTTTAAACTAAAAAGTTTCTAGTTTTTACTAAGCTAGAACTGCAGTTCTCAAAACTGTTTCAATCATTTAACTGCAGAAGTTAGCCCTGTTAGTCAAATAACCTTTGCACTCACTGCTGTGTCGAGGAGCACAGTGAAAGAAGATGGAGTTATTATTGCTGAAGAGGTTTTCAGAAAGCTGCAGTTCATGGAAATTCTCTGACAACCTACTGGCAAAGAAAAGCAATCAATTCAAGTAATGTTTTTTAGATTAGGTCAGGTACCTTGTATACCCCATTTCATTATTTGCAACAAACAGTTTGCTTCCAAAATTAGGTCTATTGAAATCTTACAGTGAAAGAGTTGTTTGGGTTACATACTTTGAAGCATGAGAATTAATTATCAAAAAGGAAACGATTCTCTGTTCACAGACTATCTGCTATGATGATGTTCCTCTACATAATGAGGCAAACACTGATGCTTAATTAGGCGTCTTCTAACATCAATGTGAGCTATTAATCAAACAAGAACACCATGTTTTATCATGGATATAGGAGCCACTTTTCACTTTTTGTTTAAAACAAGAAAAAGAATAAATAAATGAGCTGCTACATAAATCAAGCTTTGGAAAGGGAGACACCTAGTTCTTTTCTTTCTTTGTAATGTTTTTCTCCCTTTGTTTTAAACATTGAATCAACCTGTCTTTTTCTATCTCTCTCCATTGTCACAACTGTTCTGCAGGATCACTAATGCTCTTCACATTCTCTTTAGTCTGGCAGGTTGCCTCATTAAAGGTAAGAAAGAGAAAGACATATTAAATATTAAATGAACATCTAAGACCTGTAACTAATTAAATAAATAAATAAATATTATATTGAATATTAACTAGCAGATTGAAGCTCCATGCAGCTTTCATACAATGACAAAGGGGTTTGCCCATATGACTATGGGGTATGCCCATATCTGACTATGCCCATACATTTCTATACACCTTATTTTGAATACTCCTCCAGCACTTTCCCTTACCCCAGCAGCTGTCTGTCTTGCAGCATCTGTCTTGTAGCATCAAAAGACAGAGGATATAGCCTAGTATTTTTTACTTTACATGGCAACAAAGTTTATGGTAATATAGTAACCTGTGGGTACAAGGAATAAGGATGGCATGGACTATTCTCCATCCCCCTGGAAAACGGAGCCTTAGGCTTGTTTTGTCTCCATATAGACAGCCACAGGAATCCAGATTCAAACACAAGGCTTGGTACATCTGGTTATACATTTTACTTGTATAAACACAGTATTGTCCTGGTGATCTTTTCATATCTTTCATAAGTAAAGAATTAATGGACTAGCGGATATCGAGTGAGAAATAAATCATTGCCATGAACATGTTTTCTTGCTCTTAGAATGTGCAAAGCTATTTTGAAACTGGAATGGTTGTATCTGCTTTACAGTATTTTACCCATCCTTAAAGATGGTCAAAATGCTGTAATTCTGAATACAATTTTCACACCTTTATTACTCTTAAAACTGCAGATTATGTATTTAATAGAGGACATAACCTTTGTATCTCATATTTCCTTGATTGCATAATTTTCATTTTAAAGCACTTTTTACTGAGTATTCAGTAGACTATCATCATCTTGACTGATCCAAGAAGTTCCACTGGTCCTGACCAGAACTATATGAATCTTCCCCTCAGCACCACCTTTTCAATGAACTGGAAGTACGGTTCACACACTGTGTGTCACTTACACTTCTCCCCAGTTTGTGCTGGTGTGAGGTTTCCCACCTTTAGCAGACCAAGGTTTTGCTTTTAAACAAAAGGTGTAACAAAAGGAGTGGAAAAGTTACTGCCATTCCCTGCAAACTTTTTTTTTTTAATCTATGTGTCCTCTGCACAGTTGAAAACCAGCCAGGTGAAGATTTACTGTTGTAAGCATGCTAAGTGCAATGCAAAAATAAATCAGGGCAGAAAATATTCTCCCTAGAAAAACTTTTCATTGTGTGAGTCACATTTCAAGAGATGTACTGGGCTACCTACAGATAACCTTCTCCAGCTACTCAGAATTACACAAGCAGTAGTATCTTTCCAAAAATCCACTTACTTATCTCCATGGCAGCTCCAGCAAGGGCTTTCCAGGGAAAAACAACTATTTTTGTATTTAGCTGTATTTGATCTGTAGAGTTGGTAAGTTTTTCCCATGGAAATATTGCAACCACATCTCTCTTTTTCAGGTTTTGTTTAATTTTTTATAACTTATTACCTAAGGTTTGTTTCTTTTCTGCTTCTTGTGAGGGCATAGCTCAGGATCAAATAGAACTATTAGGAAACAAACTGAATAGGTATAGGCAAAAGCACAGACAAGCAAACAGAGAAACTGCCACCATTGACCCATGCACCAGTTTTGTAACTATTCTCATGAATTCTAGTGGATTTTTTAGAAATTATTCAAAAATTCAAAAAATTGAATTTAACTAAATTTTCTGATTACCTAAGACATTTCTGGATCTATTTATCATCATCTGGAGTGGTAGATACTTATCAGACTCTGGAATGTAAACTGTGACAGCACTTACACACCAAGAAATGTATTTAGCTTAATTTTAAAGCTACCTGAGAGCTGGAGCTCTGAATTCTTTCTAGAATAATGTTTCTGTGTTCATATTTTCTTGGAAGCAGCTGAAAGGAAATAAGAGCAACAGAAAAATAACAGGGGAGTTAATAAAACTTACAGGGGGCAAATCTGAATACAGGAGCATTATAAAACCCAAAACCAGCAGATGGCACATAAGTAAAAGGTAAAATAAAAATAGCTACCAATATTCTGATATGGATATGACTTCTATTCATACCAGACTATCACTCTGCTATAGGGTTGGGCTTTTAGTTCTGCTGTAAAGAGCACACATTTAGTAATACATCTTGTAATTTGGTTCACTTTGTGGCTTGAAGCCAAAGTAGAAATACTTAGACAAAAAAACCCCAATTTCCTAAAGAACAGCTGGAGGTGTTCAGAAGAAGGATACAAAATGCTACCTGGTTTCTTTCACTGACACATATTCAGGTTGCCATGAGGAAATTCTCTCTAGGATAAGAGGCTCCCTTAACAGGAAATTTCCCTTGGTATGAAGGTGATGTGCTTCATTTATTAAGATTACCAGACAACTTTTTTTAAAGCAAGAGTTTTACACACGGGAAAATTTCAGTTCCAAGGGAATTAAGGATTGAAGGTCTCATTTATGTTGTAGTTCTGTGGACCACTCAGTGTGGCATGGCCAAGCGCTAGCAACAGAACTCAGTTTTTATAAAAATAGTTAAACACATCAGGACATGGGATTTGTGCTGTGCCTTGAACTTATTCTGTCTTGATTTGCTGTATCTGTAGAATACATAAGGAACATAACATACACCATACCTGCAGCTTGCTTAAAGAGCTGCTGATTATTGTCCAGCTTGCCTTAGCTGTAGTACCACAATTACTGGTGGGAAATTGGCTGCTGCTCATTCTGTGTTTCTAAGCCTTAGTTACAGTATCAGGTTTTTTTTTTTCTGTTGCATTTTGTTTAGCTGTGTGTAGTTGCATGGTTCTCTCCCAAAAAGGAAATCATAGCATCTACAGGGAAGGATTAAAGAATCTAACTAATCAGGCCTGGGAGGAAGAAACCCTCATCCCCTACTTCGGACTCCTGATGGCAAAAACTCAGCTCAGTGGAGCAATACATAAGGAGGGTGAGCATATTACCAGAGAAAAGGGTAGATAATAAGATGCTGGCTTAAAACTACTTTAGTAGCATCATTAATAACAACAAGGAATAATTAGATAATTTACATAAGTGTAAATACAATTTAAATTGCACTAAGTTAACTGACTGTGATATCTTGATTAGGCAATTAAAGTGTTAGATCAACAGTACATTTTAATTCTTGGATACAAATCCAAGATGTGCTCATTTGTTTATCAAAACTGTATATAAATTGCATATATAACAGCACACTTACACCATGCTTTTGGAAGGATCTCACAGAATGTAAGAAAATCAAAAATAGTTGTTTCCTTTGAACGTGTCCTAGAAACTTCTCACAATATCTTGTTTCAATAACCCTACTGTGTGTTTCGTTTAGCAACTACTCCAGCAAAACTCTGCAGAATACCTTGAAAGCAGCTAAGTCAGCAAGGCCAGTATTTCATCTATTCGTCAATGTCAATATTGTTTTTACTTTTAAGGCCCTTTGCAGCCTCCAAACACCAGAGCTATCTGTTTCATCAGACTACACTTTACCATGGGACTTCGGGCTTGTTAATGTAATGATTCAGTACCTGCCATAAGACTGAGGAAGCTTTACACACACAAGCAATTGCTTTATACATTTATCAAGTTTATGAAAATGTACTTTGTTTTAAGCCAAGATCTTCTGAAAAGGACTTCCATATAACACAGATAACTTATGAATTATACAGGGAAAAGCTCAGAATATACAAAAGAACAGTAGGAGCCAATTTAATACCAAGACTGAGTTTTTCTAAGTATTTCTGTTCACTTTGGAGTTTCCACCAAGTTAATTGTCATGCTACAGAAATTTTAATTTCTTGTTTTGTTCTTGTTTCAGTGAAACCCAATTTCCTTGTTTTGCCCAAACTTCACATATGTTTTGTACCTATCTGTAGAGAACAACTGGAACTCTGAATCTTTTGTATGCTTCTGATAAATTTAGTATTGTTTTTTTTCTATAGGTTTCACATTTCTTCATAGTTTCTCTTCCTGAGCAAAAATGGATTGATTGCAAAAAAAATTGGAGAGGGATTTTAAAGTCAGTTAAATATGTATTCATACATTGTCATACACTCTACATTATTGCCAGTATAGATATGTTTACATGAAATTAAAGAATAAAATTAGACTGCAGGCACTGTTTTAGGGAAAAAGACAGACAACAGTTGTTATTTTTCATTATTATATATTATAAAGTAATTTTTTTTTCATATTTCTAAGTGAAAAGGTAAAGTAACCTTAGTAAAAATGGAGAATACGTAACTTTGTGAAACAGTTATTCAGCACTGGAATAACATCAAGTATTTCATGTCATGTAAGACTTACTAAGGTACCTAAACTAAAAAGATTCTCCAGAACTTTTTTTACCTTTTAGTATTTTATAGTACTACCACATGCACTTTCATACACCCAATTAATTTTTATGAACATTCTGATTTTTTTCTGAAAACAAACCCAAGGTGAATATATGTAGTTTTAAAAACAGTTACCTTGCACCAAATTTCTTCTGGAAAACTTCAGCTAATACAGCAAAGCACAAATAGTTACCTGATTCACAGTATCATTTCTCTCAGATTTTTCTGTCAACAGTCATGAAAATTCTGTATAAAGAATGACTTGTTTTTTTGTTTGGTTTCTGTTATACATCCCAGTTTTTGAAACAACACAGCATATTACCAATCATAAATAGATGTGTCTAGGTTTTGGATTTTAAATTTTGGTTTTATCTATATCACTGATCTATATTTCCTCAGTTTTCATGTCATTTAAATGACTTGCCTTCTACCTGGTGCTGTATTTTCCCCTGTAATTGCCACAGGAACACCTGCTCTTGAATCCAACCTTTCTGCAGGACAATGTACAGCTGGAGAACTCTGACTGCTGTTACCACGGATCAATGCCTACAGGAAGCATGGAATGGTATGCCCTGTGACAGCAATTAAATTACTGCCTTTTAGAACTGAACAATTTCTCCCCAAATATAATCTAGATCCTACAAATGTTCCTGCTGAGAGAAAACTGCAAAGACTGCTTTCAAAAAGACCTCACTGAAAGATTCATGTTCTTTTTACTTTGCAGAATTCATCTGCGCAAGGATAAGTTATGAAGATACGCTTTAGCAACAATTCCTCACATTAAAACCTTCAGACAGCTATGAATTGCACACATTAGGCAGAAAGATTTTTCTACATAATGTAAAATTTTCACAGTTCAGCCACATGTTGCAGAGCACTAGGAAAAGAGCTGCCATTTATTTAATCTCTGAAGATCCCTCTGCCTCCTTATCTGAAGTGAGAGGAGTTAATGGTAATCAGTCAGGTGCTTTTAGGAAAGTTTCATTGCTTACATTCGTTAGACCTCATTAAAAATATGGCTAAACTAAATGCAGAAAATCCTTTAACAAGAAATAACCATGTCAAATAAACTAATTTTTAAGTAATGGCCAGAATCCTAAAGCTCTTCAAGCATTGAGCAGTCCTTGGTAACAATGAGAGATAATGAGAGATTCAAATACTTTTAAAACTCTCTTTAATAACAAAGAAGTGTAATAGGTAAAAATATTGTGACCTCACTTCCGGCTATTTTTCTTCAGCAAGTTTATTTGTAAAAGCTATCTGAAAAATGGAATTGGATATAATCAGTGAGCAGTATTTATCACTGTACAATTACTCAAAAACCAGTGCATGAATACAGACTAACCACAGCACTGTAACTCAGATAAGGAGGAAAGTGGTGAACAAACTCAGAAGTTTGAGTATTGCTATTAATTTGATTGCATTATGACATTCTGAATCATCTATGCTTTAGAATTATCTTTCTTTATGAACACAACATTTTGGTCATTGGTAGTTATTAAAAATCTCAGGTTCCTTCACATGTAAATGTTTTGCAGGTTTTTTAACTGGTCTGTAGGTAACAAGTAGAAATAAAGCTTGCACACCCACAGCTTCAGGCAGATGAAGACTATGAGAACATATTACAGTCAGAAATGTTCAGCATGTTCAGAAAAGGCTTTGTAATTTTTCAAGTGAGTCTGCAAATGTTACTGGATAATACAATCAAGTAATACTAATAATATGGAAGCAGTTCGTTGTTGGCAAAAAATAGAAAAAGTAAGTGATCCATGATCTTCATAGATCTCAAAAGAAGAATGTTAATCTGCACAACCCAAGCAAAACCTTAGAAGATTCTCCTCATTAGAAGAGATAATTATCACTTCATGACTCATGACATTCAGAATTTATCATCAGCTTCCAAGCTAGCTGCATGTGTTATTCAGATTATTATCGCTCTGACTGACACTGTGGAAATCTTTCTCTGGAACTGTTTACAGATTGTTAAGATACCAGCCAGTAAAGCATATTTGGCTGGCATTTATTCAGTGGAAGAAACAGGGGGAAAGAGGTAGAAAATTAACAGAAATATTTCCTTTTTCTCTGGCTGACCATAACCAAGTTGTGGTGATCAAAAACTATCCATCAAGTTTTGAGAAAAATTCCAACAAAATGGTACATAGCTGTATTTCATATGTCACAGAAAAGACGTTTTTATATATCCTCTGATATTTAAAGTGCAGGAATAAACATTTTGCCTCTGCTCTAACAAACCTTACTCTTTTAAACTAAAATTACATGTACACATTGAAGAAACTCCTTGGTCACAAGTAAGTGTACTGTAAGCAAAGTTGCCTCAATATCTGCACAAATTAACCATCTGATACAACAGCTTTAACTCTGACACAAAGTTCCTATTGATGCATCTAATGTAGTACAAGGCAATTTAAGTAGAAAAATTACTTTTTGTCATTAGGCACTATTAGACTTGAAAAAGCAGTAAATTCTTCTGGCCAATTTAGCCTTAGCAGAGTAATTACCATGTTATATCAGCATTTGTGGCTCACTGACACTCAGCTTGCTGAAAGTCAGATTGTGTGGAAGATGACTCCAGCTCTGGTCTATCCTACTCTCTTCCCTATTTTGAACCAGCCTTCTGCAGCCCCTACCTGGATAGGTGGAAAGCAGACCCCAGAGAGCAGTAGCTGCATGTCCAGGCAGTGAAATCAGGATAAAGTCAGCCATGCACTCATATTTTTATGAGTCTAGGGATGCCTGGAACTCTGAAATCTACTTGACAGTGGCTGGCTGCGAAGGCTGAATATAAGGTTTTATACCGAGTCTAGTAGATGAAACTAGTTTTAACTAATAAAAATTCCAGTGGTTATTATTTCTGAACACTGGTCCATGAAGAATTTTAAATATCAATATGAATTTGAATTTTGCATTTCTCATGCTGGGAAAAACAAGTAAACAAATAAAGTAGTACTCCAAGTTTGAACTGGACTAAGCTTAACTAACATAGAACCTCCTTCCTTGTATGACAGTTTAGATTGGTTTTCCAAATTACTGATGTGTATTGATGAAAACTTGTGAGTCTAATGACTTGAGGCACAACCTTCACTATCATATTATGCCTTATGCATTAGGAAGTCACTTTAGGAAAAAAAGGATCGGAATAAGAAAAAAAAGAAGTGAAATAAGAATAAATCTTGGCACTGATACAGTGCATATGATAAAGGGATTTAAAATAGAGGCATTACCCATTAAGAAAATCAATCATGATGCAGCTATTGAAGCACAGACATGATAGGTACTTATTCATTGTGGGCCCAAATACTGACTTATCTACAAATTTGATTGTGCAAAACCTTCTTTGGTATGTAAGACTCCTTAGGGTGTGATTTGTAGCTTACTTCAGCCCAAGTCTGCTAAGTTTTCTACAGAGACTCACTTTTTTCCTCCCCCTCCTCCTTATATATTTAGATCCATAATGAAATATTTCACTGTCCACATTTGCAAAATTAGACTAGTTTGTGGACTGAACAAATGGAGTTCATAATTTCAGTCGTGATATGGGTCTGAAAGGGGAAGACTTAGATCCTACAGGACAGAGATCTATGTTGTTTGAGCTGGATATAGGAAAAGAAAATGCTGATAATGATGATAATAGAGGATAATAATTGTAATGGTGTTTATAATGAACATAAATGCTCACACAGTCTGTAATGAGAGCAGAAGTTATTAATAATTTCAGAGAATACTATATTTATCCCTGCAGCATTCCCTTGCATTGAATTAAAATGCCCACACCACACAACCTTCAAAGTTTGAAAAATGTCTTAAGTAACTTGTGCATCATGTATAGCATACACAGAATTAGGAATATGTGAACTACAAGTTTGAGTAGCACATTAATGTGGGATTCACAGAAAGTTAGGTGGTTTTCTCTTGCTAATTCAAACCTTTACACTTTACACTTATCATCATATTTGCACTCTGTTCTGTACATCCCAAACAATTATTTACACACTCATTTCTATACTAGAACATTACATTTTATGCCCAACTACACCTAACAATGACCTATGAGGGATGAATAAAATGTTTGCTTACAAGAAAATATGAGTACATGAAACACCTTCCATTACCAAAATACTTGGAAAATCCGGTGTGATCCTGCAGGCTCATCTATGTTGAGACAACCATGAAAAGACTTAATGCTGCAGATATTTATGTTCAGTCTTTGCCTAATAATCTGGATAGTCTCTGGTAAATGGGACTTTATTGTTTAAAGTTAAAGTGCTTTTTATAAGCTTACAGTCAGTGATAAAACTAAGAAAACAAGCCAAAATCATCTCCCAATGGTAAGCTTTCAGAGATATTCTTTAAACATTCTTACTCAAGTTAGCTGAAGAATTTCATAGTCTACTACTCAGGTGAGTGATCAGAGAACAGGCTGATGGGCACTTGAGTCATAAATTGATTGAATGTCATGAGAAATTAATTCTGAGAAGTTATTTCAGTATATTTATACAAGAATAGGTAATTTAAAGTATGTAGCACACACAATGTCAGAAACTATTAATGCTATTCCAAAATAACAGAGATCCAGGTTAATTTCTAATTTATGAAAAGAGACTCCTTCTCCTAGAAGACTATGAGAAGATGAGAGCAAGTTTCACCAAGTTCCTACCAAATATTATTTTATGCGAAGGCAGGAGTCTAAAAATATGAGACTCAAAGGACACAAGATAAAAACCCCAAAACAAGAAAGAAGAGGAAAATTATTAAAGCTGTTGTTGCTGGTAGTTTCCTTTCTTTTCATTCTCTTTGTGTAAATTCTTTTAAACAGTACACAGGTAACTTTGTTACCCAATGCCACTCATGGCAAGAGACTCTCTGATGCTTTAGGAAAATTATGTTTACATGAGAATTCTTAACATCAGTGTTATGTACCTGTGACAGTCAAAGAGTACAAGGGAAACAGAGGCTAGCAGTATAGATCAGATCTTTCAATAAAGTAGGTGATATGAAAAATATAGCTTTTTTTTCAATTGGGTCATCAGGTCTAACAGAAGATGTTACATAAATAAAACACATATTAATAAAATGCAATCTCACTTTAAGGAAGTGAGCGGGATGAATTCAAGTTAGCAGTCTGTAATTCGAAATGATATATGTCCAAGGCATTTAGCAACACATACTTGCAAAAAAACCCCAAAAAAATCCTCCTAGGTTTTAAAGATATCAAAACACTGCATTTTTAATTTCTTAGGTAACATAGTCCTGAAGTGACCTGCATTTAGTCCTGATTTTTGTATTTAAACCATGTAATCCTTTCCTTACACTTTAAAAAAATAGAAAACTCATGAAGAGAAATTCAGTGCTTGCTAAATCACAGTAGCTCAAACATTTATAGACGTGAAAGACTTTGCATGAATATTGCTGTGAATAATTTAAGCAGCACACAAAAATTTCAAGGATTGAATATGGACCTATTAGATTAAAAGATCTTTTGCTACCAGTGTTAGCAAGGGAAGTTCCATCCCTGAGCAAGATAAAATAAACAGAAAACAGAAATATGCAAAAGAAAACCAGTCTTTGAACAGATTGCAGGTGATCCAAGTTTATGAGCAATCTGCTGTAGACATTGGGTTAGCAATATTTTACAGACAAAATAAATACCGTGCGAATTCCTTTCAAGGATGGTCGTAAAGTGCACAGTGAACACAAAGAACACAATTACTACTTGATACAGCCAGCTCTCAAGAAAGAACTGTCCTCTTGCTGTTACACAAACATCGATGCCCCTTCTTCCATACCTTTGAGGCAGCACATCTAAGCTTTCTCTGCATTTGTCATTATGACAGCATTTCACAGTTATTCCACCTCCCAACTAACTGGAAATAAAAGAAATTCAGCATTTTGCTATATAAACCATGTCTGATATTAACGTTGAAACACGTTACAAGCTATTGAAATCACTACTTAAAACCCACCCTCTCACATATTATAAAGAAACAAGACAAAATGCAAGAAAATGGCATAATTACCAAAAAAAAAAAAAAAAAAAAAAAAAAAAGAAGAAGAAAGACAAGTTTGCCTCAAGGCTTAGAGTAATTGGATACTATCAAATGTACTTAAAATGCAAATTGATCTGTACACCAAATAAGAAGGTGGCTTTTGGGATTCACTTTGAATGCTTAAGATTTACCCATGTGTGAAACTTTGAGTTTTAGTCCTCCAGCAATGGACCTCTCACAGAAAACATGAAGATTCAACAATTTAGTACAAGAATCATAATGTTTCGTAATTAAGGATTTTTTCTAAAACTGCAAAATTGTGAAAATTCAATCATAACTGAATTCTTAGTAAGGCAGGAAGCCCTGAAATAATGATGATAATGCCTAGTCAACAAACATAAATGTATTTTCTTTGCTTCAGTAGCACTAGTTTTTCTATAATAATTATTTTTGACTGACCTTTAGGAAAGAGTAAACATTCAGAGCTTTTACTGCAGTAACAATTTGGACTTCCCAGAAATGCTGAAGGAACTCAGCATTTGAAATGTTTTGCCTTTTACAGAACAACAGTTAACATTCAAGATCAATACTACCTACACTTTGCCATCATAACTAATGCAGGGTGTCTTGAAAGACAATAATCTAAAGTTTGCTTTATTTCCTACTGAATTTTTGTACTACGAATAATTATTTTATAGTTATTAGAAATAAAATGGAATTAAATAATATTATTTATAATACCATCACAAAGAACTACAATTCAAAAGTGAACTGTTCATAACCCCTCAAAATTTATATTCATATTTCTAGCATAATTCAGCATATTCTTTATTAGTCAACAGCATTTAGAAAGAGTTCTAGAAAGAGAGAATGGTGCTCTCAAAACAGTGACTGTTCATTAGAAGTACGTATTATTAGAATACCTCGGGGTTAGATTATCGTGTTTTCTGGCAGTCATAATTCTGTGATTAAGAGTAGTAATTCCACCCTTACCAGACACTATGATAAGTGGAATAGGTTATTATCAACCTGTTGATGTGCTGGAGGGCAGAAAGGCTCTACAGAGAGATCTGTACAGACTGCATCGATGGGCTGAGGTTCAGTAAGGCCGAGTGCTGGGTCCTGCCCTTGGGTCACAACAACTCCAGGCAGGGCTACAGGCTGGGAGAAGGGTGGCTTGAGAACTGCTCAGCAGTGAGGGTCTTGGGCATGCTGGTCAGCAGCCAGCTGGATATGAGCCAGCACAGGCCCAGGTGGCCAAGATGGCCAATGGCATCCTGGTCTGTATTGAGAATCACATGGTCAGCGTGACCAGGGAAGTGACTGTCCCATTATACTGGTGAGGCTGCACCTCAAATCCTGTGTTCAGTTTTGGGCCCCTCCATTTGAAAAGGACATTGAGGTGCTGGAGTGTGTCCAGAGGAGGGCAATGGAGCTGGTGAAGGGTCTGGAGCACAAGTCCTGTGAGGAGCAGCTGAGGGAGCTGGAGTTGTTTAACCTAGAGGAGGCTCAGGGAGGACCCAAAGAAATGTTCACTGAAACAGTGGTTTGGCATTGGTATAAGCTGCTCAGGAGATGGTGGAGACACTGTCTCTGGAGGTGCTCAAGTGGCATCTGGCACTTGGGGGTATGGTTTAGGGGCGATTATGGTGGTGCTGGGTTGGTGGTTGGCCTCAGTGATCTTGAAGACCTCTTCCAGCCTTGATGATTCCGTAATTCTAAGGCTACTGAAACAACTTGAAAACATGTTACACTAAGCTACTTTGGGATGAGTGGCAACAGCAAATGATTTAGACATACTTCTGGCCCAAGAAGAACTACACATAAAATTACCTCCAGCCCAGTCATTTATAATGAGAAAAATCACAAATCCACTACAAGCTTTTCATAATGCTATTTAAGTGGGGGAAATTGTCTAAAACTCTCAAATCTCAGGTGAAGTCATTTTACTGAGGTCAACAGAAGACCTCCTACAACTCAAGACAAAGATTTCTACTTATTCACATTTCAGATCTTTTACACAAACATACCCTGCAATAATTTTTATGGGGCAAGGGGGTATATGCTCTAGCATTGGCCATTCCACTGGCCATTCCAGAAGTCATTGTCACAGTTCAGAAATTGATTTTGTCTTGTAAGGCCAAGGCTATAAAAAAATGCACACATATACATAACAGGCTAGCAGTATTCTAAAAAAATATTATTCTTACTATGTAAATAATTGTTTTATTCTGTTGAAATTAGTACTGCCTGCTGTAGTCTCTTGCTGAAGCACTGTCCTGGGCTCTTCTCAACGAAACTGCTGCTGAGGTCCAACAGTACATTTTCGAGCTTTTCACTGGTTTGTAGAAAAACTCTCCCATCATACAAATAAAGAAGTAGAAAAATCCATTTGTACAAAACTACAAACTGCTGTGCCTACCCTGTATGCAGCATGAGGGACCCAAGGTCAAATACAGGTGGTCTCACAGTATATGGATGTTCTCATGATATAGAAAGTTACACATATGCACTTGCTCTTCCAGGCTCTCATGCTCTATGGACCTCTCTTGCCAGAATTCACACCAATTAGACAGTCTCCTGCCTAGCCTAAGAAAATGCCAGCAGAAGTTTTTTAAAACTGTACTTTGGGTTCCCTACAGGGAAAAAAACCCTCATATATATAAAATTTAAAATAATTTTGCTCTGAAACAAAATCCTATTTGCCACTTACTTTGGGATCTTAATAAAGAAATACAAAAATATCATTTTCAAGCCAAGTGGCTTTTCCAGTTGTTATTTACTGCAGATTCAAAACCTAAGCACGGTGTCTTGTCAAAACTGAGCAGCAACATTAATCACGAGCTATAACTGTGAATACCTGACTAAAAATTCCATTTTTTTCCACACAACCTATTTGCAACATTTTTGTTACTAAGCAACAAAATTAACAAAATGAACAAAATTCTTTTATTATCCAAGACACTTGCATTATTGCCAGGGTTGCCTTAACACAACTTTATTATCTCAATTGCTTCACTTGCTGAGCATGTGGAGCAGCAGATTAGGGATAATTAGACAAGGAATGAATGAAACTCTGGTGCAGTCACATCCTGAGATACAAATGAAGTATTGATTTTGATGATTTTACTAACAGCCATTTAATATGCATAGCTGCTAAACGTTTGAATTGATATGACTTCATTCTCAATATGTTGTTAAATATATTCCGGGTTCTGGCCGAGCAAACCATGTTCAGCCTTTATGACACTGCATAGTATTCATGGTTATTAAACACAATTAAGCAATGTGGAAAAAGTGTGAAGGTTGAAGAAAAGCTCACCAGAACAGCTTTAAATATGTTCATGTTTCTCAGGTAGGATGAAAGGGAAAAATGAGGTCAAGTACCCTTCCAACATGTACACCCATCTGTGGCATGTAGCATTTCTCAATATATTTTCCAGCATAAATCACATATATGTTTTAATGTAGGGGAAGAAAATAGTGTGCAAGCTAGGGAAAATCCGTGATGTCCCTATCAGAGCATTGTATAACATAATTATGTGCCAACAACCGTGTATAAAACAGTGTTCTGAGAGAGGTTAAAACTGACTTCCAAAAATGTTTCAGAAACATTTTTGCCTTTGGTTATATAATTACAATGCAGGTGACAGAAAATAGTAAAGTTAACCTAGATTTATATTCATGTAACTCAGTGTTGAATTTTCTCCTTAAACTCCAGAGGAATTGCTTCTCAAGATTAAAAACTGGTTTTCTCAAGCAGTTTAAGAAATATTTTACAGCACATTACTCAAGGGAGAGGTACAGAGGAGAAAGGGAAAACTGCTATGCATAATTGAGAGTACAGACATTCTATCAAAAAATCACATGAACTCAAATATTCTCAAGTTAGTAAGACTAATGCCTATAATTTTATGACTCTTACATAAAACAGAGCAGACTTTGATACACTGTACTGTAACATAAATCTAGATCAACCACAATGCCCGAAGTCCTGCCTTCTAATAACGCCTTTGAATCTGAGCCAGAAGATACAGCAGTATAAATGAGATCATATCCCCTTCTGCTGAGTGGTCAAGACCTCATTGCTCATCCAAAAAACTCAAGGGCAAAACCAAGAAAAATAATGTACTGAGAATCAACAGGAGAGAGCCTGGCTCATCCTCATTCTAGCAGACAGACTTCCAGACCAGCTATTGGAAGTTAACCAGAAAGGCCTAAAAATACAGTGGCTTTTTAAACTGAGATTCACTCAGAAGGTTTATGTGGAGACTGTTTACATGGGAGACTTAGTGTACATTTGCTTAGGCCACTCTGCAAACAGACCTTACACTATCCAGCCCCCAAAAAGATATCATTTCTGCAGAGCAGAATTCTGCTTGTGTGGACCTAATGCTATGATCACAATTGCTGTACAGCTTTTGGTTCACATTGGATGTACGTGGCCTGCTGAAACCCAAGTGTCTCAAGCCATTTTTTTGTTGGTTAAGGAAATAGCAAGCAAAATTTACTAATTTTCTGTGGAATGATCTGGTATTTTTTAATAAAGGCAAACCTCACCAACACAGCTCATCATAATTTGAACTGAAAGAACTAGTGGGAGTTAGGAAAGGGATCTTCTAAACTTCCCTGTGTTGACACTGCAAAAATGCTAGGCAAAGACTTAGCATAATTTTGAATTACACTAGGGAAACAATTGTTATCTTGCTGGTAAGACAGGAAACATTGAACCCTCCTTGTGATGTCTCCTGAGGGAGTTGCCCAACACAGAGTGAAGGTAAGGTTGTAGTTTCCTGCAAGAATTCAGCTGCTGATAATTAGGAGATATTTGAGTTATGAACCTAAGAGCAAAGAATCAGGATTTCAAAAAGGAAACAAAGCCTCAAAAAGTCCAGCTGCCCCCTGGGGGGTGGAAAAGATCTGGTGTTCAGCACTCCTCATTCCAAGAGTAGTGAGATGAACTTCATCAGTACAAGCTTCAGACTAACACCTTGCACAGCATGAAGTCTCCTTCCCATAAATAAAAATATAAACTGATGAAAACCATAGACAACAACATTTTGGTCTTAAACAAATGTCATACCTAACACCTCAGTGCAACAAATACACCTCAGTCAGCTTTCAAAGCTGTAAACCACGCTTGGCCATAAGTTATATTTACAGAGTGTTCAAGAAATCCACCAGACTCATGCCAAGAGGCCTTTCAAAGGGAGAAATATTGGCTTATTTCCATTTTGATACTGTGAAAGTAGTGTTTTTGAAAAAAAAATGCAAGTCTTTTAATTGCTTTTATGATAGCGATTTGAATTTTAAAATTATTTAACTGCACAGAAATAATTACTTAAAAGTACTTAATGAAGAAAAAATTAATTTTTCTTCATTAAGTAGATTCTTCAGATAGCATGGGCCACAACATTGTTTGAGAATGACAAACTGCATGGTAGGTTTAAAAAGATAAATCCATTGCTGTCAGACTAAAGAATACTGAATATATGGATACTTCTCAAATATTTCTGTGAACAACATACATATAATTAACTGAACAAGCCACTAGCATTTCTAGAAAACCCATGTACAAAAAGATCTTTGGTCTTGACATATAAAAATTAGTATTAAGAAGAGATCCACAAGAACTCCTTTGTAAAGGTTGTGTGTCTCTGTCTAGGACTGCAGTCCATGGAATTCACCTAAATATTTGCAGCACCTAAGTAGCCAGTAACACATCTTTTAAGGCTTCCAGCACTGTGGACATCTATGTGCATGTGTGTGACCCTACACATGCTATATCCAGCTATATGGCAAAGATCCACTTAGCCTGATAGAGTCTCTATTTCACACTCTGCTACCAATATTGCATAATAAAATATCCAGTGGATAAAATATGCAACCAGTGTGTGGAATAAAAACTTCCACTTCCACAGGGAAACTACATTATATACTTTAACTCACTAGATTTCCCTTCCTCTGGCAAGTATAATGGCATCATTTTCACCCCCACATTTGCCACACTTTAAAAGAATGGTCTTGGCCTTTCCCATTGTTTGCAAGAAAGTACATAACTCCAGGAGACAGATCTGAGCAGCTCTTGCCAAAGGCATGGAAATAGGCACTTGTAGCCTGCCCAAGATAACGAAGGGATATTCCATAAATCCCTTAAACAGGTTTCCTACCAGAAGCAGAGGGCTGTAGGCTGGTTCTTTGGAATGCTACTCAACAGCAGCAGTCCCTAACTGTGCAGACATGCATACACATAAACATTGCAGGCATTAAATGCCTCAACAAGGACAGAGAAAGCACTGTGCAAGTATCTAAAAAGGATGCTGACAGAGTCTTTGTGTCTCCATCTATCTTAAAGGGCTTTATTCTCAGAGGGATAACCCAGCCATATAGCATGTTTAAAAATTATCATACTCGCCCCTGGGGTGATTATTTCTTACAATATGGAATACCTTACATATTCATCCTGATTCAGGCCTCTCTCCCCCCAGTATATTATTTATTAATGCACTCTGCAGATCTGAGCCAAAGAATCTCTACCAACTTATTTGCTGGCCTGGCTTTGTTTCGAGAAGCAATTGTGCTGAATTGCAATAAAATAAATACTGTTCAATCATTCATAGCTGCCTTGGCTTTTCACAGCTAGCAAGAGTGAAGAGATGAAAGCATCAGATATGTGACCACACACAAGAAAGCAGTCTTACAGTTCTGTTCTAGATTATAATGATTTTTTTTCTAAATTATTTTACGTGGTACTGATTAGACTACACTGTGACAAGATATAACAGTGCAATAACTGGTTATTCTAGCAGCCATTTGCACTCACTGGTCCATTAAGTCCATGTTCCACAGCACTAATTAAAAGTTTGTCATGGTATTTTCAACACTTTGAGTTGTAAACAAACAAATAATTAGCTTGGATAAGGTTTTTGGTAGCCCTTTCCCCTGTTTTACTGCTTGCTATTTAGCTAAAAATCTGACTTTTCTGTAACAGTGAAGTCTGTGGTTTTAACACAACTTTGAGATGCAAAACAAGCACTGTGGAAGTGGCAGCAGCTCAGACTCTTGGTATAAAGACAACAGGAAATACTGAGTCAGCTCAAGCTTAACAGAACATTTTATTTTGCTAGCCATCCACTTTAGTTCATCCTTTTCATCTGTAATAGACCACTCTAAAAACAAGTACTTTGTGCTACTGATGCAAGACCAGCAATAGAGAACAAAATAAAATAAGAAAATGATAGTTATATAGTACTGTCAAGAAGATTTTCTGGACATCACTCTCTTAAAGCACTCTTCCTGATTCTTCCTGCACAACATATGGACACAAAACCCATTAAAGGAACTGGCTGTGCAAATTCCTCCAGAAACTAATAGCACAGACATTGTGACCCCATGAAGTACATGCAAATAAATCCAAATCCATGAGAAAGTCACCTGCTTTAGCTCAGAACTCTCATGAGAAATCTTTAAAAAGAATTTATTGAAATTCATTAATGGATTGATATGATTTATAAAAGATGACAAATACCTGAAAGCTGGAAACTTTGAAGTCTAGGTTTTCAATTTTGTACTCTCCCCATGAACTCAAAAGCTCAGACCCTTGGGGTCTGAATTACTACAATGAAAAAATAAGCAATGGTAAAGTTTCTCCTAAGTCCAAAAGGAATATATCCCTCTTTTCAGAGTAAAACACAGTGCAACTTGAACTAAGTAATAAGCAGATATTCAAACTCAGCTAGAGAGATTTGGTTGTTGTTTTTTATTCCAGCTTGTTTCACAGTATACATTTCATCTACAACAAACCTGATACCTCATCCTTAAAATCATCCTTGTCTGTGTAAGAAGGCATCTCGTTCCTGCTCCATACAAGAGTAAACAGACATGGAGTAAAAGCAGACAGCTTCTGAAGTTGACTGACTGATTTACTGATCTCATTTCGAAAGATATGTTCTTCATAAACAAAAATCTGTCAGTAAAGTCAAGAGCAAAACAAACATTATCATAGTAACTGAAGACAGAAAACATGAAAAAGTTCCCAAACCCATAATCAGTGGAAGCTGTCATCCTTACATAAGCAATTCTCACAACAGAATTGAACCAAGAAAATACAGTTAACTCACAAACTGTACCAAGGGGTGGTAGGTGGGCATGGGGACAGAAGTGGCATGTCAGGTGATTCATAGTGCAAATTCAGGTCTGCAGTGTTACTGAAAACCATCAGAATAGGTAACATAGCATACAGTATCAGTATTGAAGAAGACCACTGGCTTTACTTCTGCCACTACCTGTGTGTCTTGGACTTGCTTCCAAGTGCCCTCTGTTTTCAAAGCAGAATTTGTTTCAAATAGTGGCACTGAAGTAGAAACTGGTTGCTAAAATTCAGTTCAAAATCAGTTTTTACTCAAAATTATTCCTCCCCACCCCCCAATAAAAACCTTTAAAATATTTCAAATTAAAGTGAGCCTCTAAATTGCATTTCAAATGCCATCACATCTTGAAAGTGCCACCAAGACTCTGGAATTAACTTTCCCCATATGTATCACAGAGACAGATTAACTGCAGCAAACATTGATTGGCTGCACATTTAATTTTGCTCATTTTGCTCATAAACATTACAAGCTTAATCTCAATTTTTGATACAGCTCACTTTCCTCTGATGTGTATTACAGCACAAATCAAAGTGAAAATACTCCTCAAATCAAAGTGAAAATTCAGATAGATCATAGTTGTCTGGCAATTTTACAAAAGTCTCATCCATGAAAGTCTCCTAGAGACTTGCTTAAGGAGTTATGCACGCAGGGCTGTGTGAAATGCAGGATTTTTTCCAATCAGTTCTCCCCCCAGGTTTTTTTTTTGTATTATCTTTAGCTTGCAAGTTGTAGTTGTTTGAGGACAAAATTAGACACTCACAAACTACTGTCAATTCTGCCCCAGCTAGTTCTATCATCTCTAAAGATTCTTCAACTATTTGTAACAATTTCTTGCTAAAGAGTAAAGATTTTTCTCTGTTGTTGCAGTGAACTGAAGGTTCATGCCTCTGCTTGTGCAAATTTGCAAAAATACAGTCTTAATGACAGTGCAGTATCAAGGAGAAAATTTCTATTGAAAATTTCTATTTTCATAGGACATAAAGGAAAGAGTTATTTTTTCTAATTTGTGCTCAAATGAAACTATGAAATTGCCATTACTGTTCCCATAACACACTAGCTTTTAGCTCTTTCTGATCATTTAGGCCTCAAGGAGAGATTCAAACACAGGCAAGGAGCCTTCAGTGTTACTGAATGCTCCAAGTCCTTCAGTACTCCAGTAAGCTGGATTTATCATTCAGAACTTTAACACTGTTGGATGAAAATGAAGAGAGATCTTGTAAAACCTCATATGCCAGAAGAGAAGTGAGCTATACTTCTGGCTGGGAAGGCATTATAGTAAGGCAGGAATATTTTTTGGTGATATTTTGAAATATTATATTTTCCTTAAAATTTCATGTTTCACACCATATTTTTCCAGATGAATTCTTTCTGGAAAAGGGTTGATAAATCCACAGATGCTAAAGTTGAAAATCATCCTCCTAACAGATATTGGCTGGGAACAGAAGAGTGTGCTTGCACTTACAAAGGATTGAGATTCAGCACCTAATATGTGCAAGTCCTCTTATGGTTCAATAGTTCATAAAAGAAATGATTCAAGACCTATTCAAATGGAAGGCTTTATCACTCATAGGTACATTAGGGTAGTGTGAGGGGAAAGTGAAGCACTGGGAAGAGTGAGCCCCAAGCACAAAACATATGACAAGTTGTTCCCTGGTCACCAACACAGCTGAACTACAAGTCCTTCCAGAATTTGCCAAAGCTACACACGTGTGGAGATTGTTTGAAGAGGTCATGAGCTGCCTTAGACATCTGCACAGAAGGGAGTGGTAAGTCTCTAGGTACATAAAAAGCTGTTTGTAAAGAAAAGACCATCTCAAATTCATGGTAGACAAGATAGAAAAAAATGGGCCTAACTCCTTGCAGCAATGTAGATTAACATTAGACTGTAGCAAAACCATTCTCACATAAAGCACTGGAATAGATGGCTAGGGAAAGTGAAGACATCTTCTTCATAAAACCACACTGGACAAAAATACATCATGAATCATGTCTGTATAGGTATCCGACAATTTCTCCCACATGAGTGATTTGCTTTGTGCTTGGTCAGCCTAAAAAAATCTTTGTAAGGTTTATAGATTTAAGATTTAAAGCTGCTTATCTTCCCAGGAGGCTGCATAAGACATTTTGCAACTACTGTAATTTGATCTGACTGAAAGCAAAAACGAAGCCTTTTTAAGTTGTCAGCAAAAAACCAGCTCTCATTTCTTCCAGTTTACAGTAGAAAACACTCCACAGCAGCAGGTGGTGGTCCAGGAGCTGCTACATGCTCTTTTCATGAGCTCAGTGGGACTGAACAAACCCCTTGGTCTGTAATCTCCTGATTCTTCCAAGTTTCAGCAGACCTTTCTTTGGGCAAGTTTCTGCATTAGAAAACTAATTTGCAGATCAGAATAGTCATCTTCTGTAATCCCCATGAGCCACTGCGTTAAATACAAATCCTTCCTGCCATGCACAAGTCCTCAGTGGCTCCTCTGCAGCTGGGAAAGTTGTGCAGACTTCCTTTGGCACACCTGCTTCCACACCCTTCCACTGAATTTAAATGGAATCTCTCCACAACTGACTGACTGCAGGTGAAAAGTATGAGGTGCAGGGAAAACAGCAGCAGGATATTCTACCACTGAGAGTGCTATTGCATATTTATTTCTCTATATAAATATCAAAAGGCATTTTAACTACTATCTTTTAATGCCAGATATTCATGGCTTTTTTTTTTTTAGATATATGCTAAAACCACCAATCAGATAAAGCAATCAGTGAGTATGCTCACAGCTCTATTTATGGGTATAAAAATATACAGTTGCTGTCTTTACAGAGAAAATCAGGGATTTCTTTATTTGTGAGCTTGTAAATATGTGACAGAATTTGTTGTCCTCAGATGCTTCCTCACAGCCTAGGGAAATTACCAAAATCTGGCACTCTTTGGTATCTGGTAGCTGCTAGCCAAAGAAAAAAGCCTCCCCACTCTCTCAAGCAGTTTGTCCAGTCTGCAGGAGGAACCAAACATATAAGAGTTCAACAGGTATATCAGAAGAATGATTAAACTGCTCTGTTCCTGTCTCAGATTGAACAGGTACCACAGCACATAATTAGCTTTGGCAGTAATGGAGTCTTGGGCTAAAGGAACAAATACTTTAGGAGTTCTTGAGCTTTTCATCATGTTAAAACCTGCATCAGGGTTATTAAACTTTGGTTCTCCATGGTATCATTTGCTTGTTTTCAATATGAGAAATTCACAAGGTCTTCCTTTGACCAAAACTGACTCCAGCATAATACTGAACATCCTAAAAAAATGCTTACCAGGGGAAGTTGGACTTTCACTTGACTGATTAGTAAAATAGTACCTTTATCCTATCTAAGCTCCTCTGTGTAGGTTTAAAGTTTTCAGATGACTTGGTGGTCTGTACATGGCTCCTGATTCTAGAGACCAGAAAGAAGTTCCACTACCTCCTTATTTCCCCCCAGTTTTCAATACACTACTTCTATAGCCTAAAATCAGGCCTCAGAAAGGAACTGCAATGAAAAATTTTTTAAAAATTGCAATTGTCCTTCAGGGAGGAATGATAAACTCAGGCTGTTTAACTAACATTTAACTAACAAATACTAAATTTCAGCGCCAGATACTTGTCATTCATTCCTATCACACCTTTCAAATTCATACAGAACAGTTTGTTTAACTTAAAGGAGGTTAAATGAACTGAACTTGAAACACACACCTTTTACTAATGTGTATCTCACTTCACATAAATTTTTTAACCACTGAAAATTATACATAGTATAGCTTTATTTGTTTTTCTTCACTGCCAATCATTCACTTTCTAAAATAGAAAGGGGTATCATATGTGGATTTGACACAATCTGTCTTGAATTTGCTCTATTTTTTTCCATTAAGATCTGGAAAAGATCATACTGTTTATTCAAAAGCATATCAGATAAGTTTTACATGACAGGGACCTAAAAATGCTAAAAAAGTTATATACTATGGGCTTAGAATTCAAAATTATCTGGTCAAACTGGAGAGATGATCTGAAGAAAAAGGGATTTCACTCAACAAAGGAAAGGCTCCAGCTTGGTCCTGGGTACCTCCCAGACCATGTCTGGGAACTGTTTTATCTGGTTGGTTATCTCAGCATAAAGCTGTACCAGGAACCCTTCTACAAATTTGAAGTGTTTATCCATCTAGATCACTGAGTTGTAATATTCATACAAGAGTCTGGCACTGTTCAGCTTACAGTTATATCTCTTGCCACAAATACTTCAGGTATCACTTAAAAAAATAAATGGAAACAGCCATCTAAACCAAGAGATCTTTTGACATTACTCCCAATTACGTTGGGTTCTCTGCCCTGCTTAATACATAGTGGCATGAATTGCAGAATTTATAGGAGAAAAATCCATTTTTTTCCACATATAATCAAGCTAAGATTATATGTAATCAAGCTTGGAGTTAGTGAATGGAAAACACTGTTAGATGCACATGTTCCTATAAAATCTTTCTTGATCTTCTGAATGTACCTACCCATTAACAAAAGTAAAAAGTTCAATTCATTAATTATATTTATTCTCCTTCTCTTTCCAAATCCAAGGATGAGACTAGTTACAGTTCCTTCCGCTATGAGATTTGGGTACGGAATATTTTTTTCTCTTAAGGGAGAATGTAATTATTTTGTCAATAACTGCCTACAAAAGTAGATACAAATTCCCCCTCCAAAACAGTAAGAAAAGTGAGATTAGTTTTTCTCCTCATAAAAAGAAAGTACTGCACACATTCTGTTCAAAATGGTATAGGAAAAGCAATATATCTTAATATAGTCTGGAAGCAAAGCAAACCCATTATGCAACTTCACACCTCCCATTAGCACAGAAATACAGAATACTTAAGAGAGCTTTTGTAAGGCACTCCAGTGTGTAAATATTGCAAAGAAAGCAATACTGCCTGGTCAGAGCACGTTTGGATCTGCCACAGAATTCAGAGCAAGGTAAGGTGCAAGTGCCTGATGTCACATCCAGACTATCCATGCAGCTCTCACGTGTGGAGAGCTGGATTCCTGTCTGACAGATTTCCCAAGTCCCTCTCAGTTTAGCCGCTAGTACAGTGAGAATAACACATTGCAGCTGTTCCCAGACTTCTCAACACACAGCTTGCCACACCTTAACACACTGGAGTGGGACAGTTAAAAGACAACTCTTCATACTGGGATCTTGGCAAAAGAGGTTCAGCACCCGAAGGATTTCACTTGGAATGTTTAAGAAGCAAAGAAAGACCTCCACTCCATTTTGATTCAGGTGACAGAGACAGAAGAAAGTGTGTAATAACAGAACAAGTTAATGTGAAAATTCAGTAACTTAATAAAGAAATACTACTTAAATGAACTCCTAAATTCCTATCTAATTAAACCTCCTTTGAATTATTTGTCTCTTCTAAATTGTGCGTATTTTAGAAGAAATTTACAGTTGTGTTTACTTGTTTTATTTTTTTTCCTTGTGAATGAACTATTAATACACTACTGTTTTTAATGGTATTGCAGGCTGTCAATTAAGTGACAGAGTTAGAGAAGTAATTGCATAAAGCCAACTCCAGTTTTCCTTCAAGGTAACTATTGAACTTTGCTACATCCCCAGAAGTTACAACCTGCAGGCAGAGACATCAACGCTGGAAAGGGTGTTATTTTCAAACAAGGATGAGGGAACAGGTCAGACAGTGTAAAAATCATGTGAAGCAGTTCTCTAAAATCACTGACATGATAAGCCTGGAAGGATTTACCTAGATACATAATTCTTATACTTGATTGTCAGTGTTGTTTCTGTCAAAGTAGTGTTTCACGGATCGAATACCTGATCACACAGATTGCAGGATCTTCACAATTAGAAATACTCAATTACCTTTTGATTCTTAAAAAAGTGAAAAAAAAAGGGCAAAAAAAGAGAAAAGGGCAAAAAAAGGAAAAGGGAGAAAAAAAAAAAAAAGTACTTCCAAATCTGGGAACTTGTGAAGAGTTGGTGTAATATGAAGCATATTTGAACTTGAGTTGTATGGCTGTGATGGGAAAGAGCTGAAGCTGTTTGTATTTTTTCATGTCAGTTAAAACCTTGCTTGTTTTGAAGTCATGGTGAGCTTTCTTTTTCAGCTAGAATTGCTCATGTATGATTAAAACAGGCTGCAACTCCTCTTTGTGTATGCAGGACCTCTAAGATCCATTAAAGATGATGTTTCATAAACACTTGAAGGTGGTAGCTCCAAAAGAAGCAATTTGCCCACCCTTTCACTCCACCACTTTATCTTGTTCCTCTCATGCTAGCACAAACATTTATGCATCTGTGTTGTAAATCAGATTAGGGAAATCCAGGTCAAAACTATCTTGTTTATTTATTTATTTTTATGCCATTTTGCTTTTATAAGCATTAGAGAATTACTCCTGATGGCATGGCTGGAGATCAGGGAAGCTGATGATTTTTTAGCTAAGGAAAAGGAATAATGTACAGGCAATCAGAAATGTGCCAAAATTAGGCATGAAAGCTGTTAGAGTCAAGAATTCAATCAGCTGCCCAAATATCCTCTCTTTTAGTAGTACTTTCTTCACAGGAAAGTGTGAATTAATTCAGTTATCCATTAATTCAATTATTTATTTACAGAATTTAAAAGGTTTTCTGCTTAAGAACTGCAAGATTTATGAATTAAATTGTACTATGTGATTTCCAGAAGAGCACATTAATACTTGCAGACAAAAATTTGCCTTACTCTGTCTTAATAACTAAAAATAAGTGGCATTTTTTTTTCGTCTGTGCAGAGGTCAGTTTTTCTCTTTAATCCCGACAAATATTTATTTAAGCCTGAGGGATAATGCATAATTAGATTGATCTCAGTTGATTTTTTAAACACAAAGCAGTAAACCCACCTGACAATGGTAAGAACCTGCAAGATACAATGAGCACATATGTGACATTCTATTAGTGAGTTCACAAAATCTTTGCACTGTTTCCCTCTGTTTCAAAAAAGAAATAAAATTCTTGTAGTTCTAAATCCTTTGACGAAACATTGTCAAAGCTCAATTATTTTTGACTTCCATATAAAATCAACTACTTTCTTTGCAGCCTGTAACTGGAAGTGTCCCAAGTAAGTAAATATCTCTAACATGACAAAAGAACCCCAGTACTTAATGGCTGGGATCACACCACATATGTAATTTCCCTCTGGCTATTCTCTTCAGTGTAGTGGCTTTGTACCCAAATGCTTTCCAAGTGTGATCACATGTGTGCATACAAAAGCACGTTTTTCTTCATGGAGGACAGCTATCCCATATCTTTACACCATTGTTTTGATGCCTTGAAAACTTATTGTCAATCTTCCACAGGCTCACCAAGCCCAGTTTATTTAGTGGACTTCCCTCTCATATAGTACAGTATCAAACTTGAGTGCTTCCCTAGGTAATCATCAAGCTTATTTTGAGTTAATGGAAAACTCATAAAAAAACCATTTGGAGTGCTGATAACAGACTCTTCTCTGGCATTTGCCTGTGCTTTCTGTGCACCTATCTCACTTAATGTCCCTAAGAGTCTTCAATTAATTATTTGATTATAAAGCCATTTGTACGCACTTGGTTTAAGTGTACTGGATCATAGCATAATTTTAGCTTTGAATGAACCTGCTGGACAAAGGCTAATTAAACTAACTTCTGGGTCATAACATATACTTTGCCATTAAAAATATTATTTAAAATGGCAAACAGTCTAACATGCTCTTACAAGGTGCAGAAAAAATTATATGCATAGTACCAGTATTTATCAGAAGAGAGTCAAAGCAAGCTGTGCTCTGACTGCCCAAAGGACAAATGTCCACTGTAATTCATTTTAGCAGCAACTGAAATAGAGCCACATCTGAAATGATACTTGGCCATGTACTTTTTACTAGTATTTATAAGAAAAGTATTTTCTGCCTAAAGAAAAACTGAAGAGTTTTTCCTCAGAGACCTAGAATGTGTCCTAGAGACATGTTACTATTTCAACCATGTTTTTACAGGACAATCAATACAACAATCTTCCTTAGCTTCCCCAGATGGCACTGTCACATGCAATCACGACTCCTCTCTATTATTTCTGAAGAAACAGAAAGTCCGGGCAGATAATGAACATACTCTACTGTCCCCAGAACAACATCCATGGATATGTCAATTTGCTGGGAAAGTTTGATAAGAATGAAAGAAACATGGCATAAACGTAAATACTATTGTCAGAAATGTCCGCAAATGGGGGCAAGCTGTAGAAAACTTGAACAGTTCTTTCTCCCCAGAATCACCTAATTTTCTTTATCCTGGAAACATGATGCCCTTTCCAAGTTTGCTGCTAAAATAGTTGTCCAATACTCCTTTATGGAAAAACAAACAAACAAAAAAACCCCTCAATTTCTCTCAAGTTGGACTGTACTATTGCTACTTAAAAATCTTCAGAAATAATGTGCAGTGTATTCTTCTTGGAAGAAATAAAGAAGACAGGAGCCAACTGAAATGGCCCTTTAAAACCTTTGATCTCCACCTCATTCTTCCTAAATTCTTAGAAACTGACTTAAAAATCAGAAGCTGGCTCTTAACCAACTCTCAGCCTGTTTCACATACCAAATTTTATGCTCGAGTCCTAGAAACTCTGTAGGGTAAGGAAAAGAAGCAGTAATTGGTTAAGTTTTCAAATCTTTCTTGTCCTTGTCTACATAAGGTTTTCATCACAATATTCTTCCTACAACTAAATACGCTGCCACTTTTCTCAACCCAAAGCATGATGAAAATTCCTTATAATTTTTCTTCCTGCAATGCAGTTTCCAGAAACACAGTATCTCTACCTTTGGATTCTGCAGTGGTCACAGGAGGTGTTCTGTTCAAACCAGTTTCCTTTTGATCCAACTCAAAAGGATTTTGTTTGCTCTCCTTTAGACCTCCCCACCAAGTAAAACTGTTACTGAAGCTTGGAAACCATCCTTAAAAGCCTGAACATTTTGGGGGCATTTGAAACTAGATGTCCACCTGACTACCTCCCTTACTGGACATGTGATTCAATTCCTTTGTGCCTCATTGCTGCAGCAACTTGTTGGTCCCTTTCTGCCCCTCTGACAAGGGTCTATGTCCAACACCATTCTCACTTATAACCATATCCTCACCTTACACGTCTATAAATCCAGCAGCACCTCTTCCAACCACATGAAAAAATATGGATGTAACTCTTGATAAAAACAATATTGTAAACAGAACTGCCATACTTAAATGGATGACAGGTTTGATTGCACTGATTTACAGCAGGTACTGTGGAGAAAAAAAAGACCTCACATGTAAATGATACAGCATACCTTTAAAAACTGACAATGTGGACATAGTGAGTGGGAAATACTAAGCATGATGATGCAACAAGTATTAGACCTTTCTGCTACACCCAAAGAACATGTTTGTCCACGGCAAATACAGCTGAGAATTTTGTTTTTATGGGTTATTTTATACTGATCTGTCATTTGTGCTAATACTTTTAGCACAGTGGTAGGCAGCACTTTAGTGAATTAGGAGAAATGTAGAACTTTGTGGGGTCAAAATTTATGAAGCATTACTAACACATTCTCCACCTCTAATCTTTATGCTTAGTGTCATCATACAAATTTTTAACTCCTACAATACACAAGGCTACAGAAACTTGTTGGGTCTTTACAAATCTAATTTTAACAGTGCAGCCCAAACTGTTTGGTAGTCTCAAAACATTGAGGCTGTTTTCTTTATCATATTTAAATGATAACCACTACGCCAACTCATACATTTTTAACCTTAGCATTTAATTAGTGTCATTCTGTTTGCCAGTTTAGAGTGCACTGACTTCAATTAATGCAGCTTCATGCAGGTCAGTCTGGTGTGTTTCAACTCCTGCTGCTTTACGGCTGCCTGTGACAGAGTCACCTCTCAGCATCTGCTCAAGTACTGAAATACACAACAGTAACTTCACAGTGCAATCAGACAAAGGGTCAGGAAACCATCTTCTTGGGTGACATCTGCACCCCTCAAACTATGGCCATTATTTTAATATTTTTGCCCAACAGCAAGTAAACAGCACACATAGGAATCTGAAAGAAGTTTTAGCAATCTGCAAAACTTAGTGATGTAAGCCAGACAACCTCTGATACTTGTGCCAAGTTCTGCTGCTTCTAAATATATTTCCTGTACTTCACCTTGAGATACTTACCCATCTCCTTGCTTTTTTAGAACAGTAAGGTAAATAGAATCTTTTAAAATACTTGAGCATCACTATTATTATTTTTCTTACTGTGGTCCTAATGACTTAAATGAGAAAACAAGCCAAGATGGAGATGAGACCAGAGAAAAGGAGGTCCTTCTTAGATAGCTGTAGGTTTGTGGAAAAGACACAATGGAGAGACTGACTGTATGGACAGGTGGAGTGCTGCTTCAGGCAAAGCAAAGGAAAACGCAAAACCATGCAGTATAGTAGCTGCAAGTCATTTAAGATCTCAAAATTTTACACAATACTTTCACAGACCATTTCAGCTTTTCAGATTTCAGCTTTGCTGTCCCTTCTTTTTACACATATCTTTGCCCTAATTAAAATGCATATTGGTCTTGCAATTTTTAAAGCTGTCCTTAGAGCACAACCACTTGTGATATCATTATGTGCCCGTCAGTGATGTTTTCACTTGGGCATTTTAATTTTTATCACACATTTAATTTTATACTGTTTTTCATGGTTTAAAAAAAGAATGAAGTCAGTAGATATGATGGTACTACTTTATTACTTATCTCATTTTTATGCCAAGACAGGAAAATAATCTAACCATATTATGCAATTCACATTAAAGAGAACAATAAAATGAATAACGTGTTGTTCTTTGCCCTCTTTTTTTCCTTTCTCTTGCTTCACTTTTACTTTGTGTTTCATTTTGTTTTAAAGACTGCAGTAAGTAAATTCTGACAGCTATTTGACATGGGTATAGGAAGTACAATGACAATTTTGACAGTGTTTTAGTAAGTATCACGGCTTTTGTAATTGCAGAGGAAAACTGAAATTTTATGAAACCCAAATCTGAAAACATTTTTGTTGCAAAATTAACAAAAAAAGGATTTTAAGGAAATGACGATAATACATAAGATATAGTCAAATTATTACTTAATAGAAAAAAGACAAAAAAATATGATAATTTCAGCATGTGTTGATCATGGACAGTGAGTTGTACTCCTCATTAAATTCAATTAGCACTATAATCCAATGATGGAGGAAGGTGAGCAGATCAGGAAACAGGGTGACATAAAAGAGATTAGGCAGAAGTGGCACTAAACAAACTACAAAAAGCATTGGTCTGTTGAGAAGCTGTGAAATGCAACTGAGAAGTAAAGGAATAACAAACTACTGAGAGAGATGATGTATTTTCTTCCTTGAATTCTTTCTGTGAAGTTTAGGACAGGAAAAAAAAAAGAAAGAGAGAGACCCTATCTTGGCTCTTACCACTAAAAAGAACTATTTTTTTCATGTACAGACCCTCACTATGTATGATGTCAAAACAGTGATGCACATGCATCACTGACGTTTTCAATAGTAAAAGTTCTGTTTTTACAATGAACTCCAGATGTGTGTCTGCTCATCAGAGCAAATCCTGATTTCACTTTCCCATGTTTGCTCCTGTATTCTCTCACAGATCTTCCTGCTGACTGAGCAGTGCTATTGATCAGTCTAAGGTCCCAGGCTATATGATAGACCCTTACTTTTCTGGTAGAAGGGTAAAAACAGGCACCTTTCTCTAATCTTTCATCCTCTTGATGACAGGTCTTTAATTAGGGTCTTTTCTATGCTAAATAATTTTCATTGATAATTCTTCTATTTTTGCCTAGGGTGCCTAAATAATACCAAAATCAAGAACAGTTTATTTTTAGAATTGTCAAAGATGAGCCTGATCTTGACACACTTAAAAGACCATGAAACAAACACAGAGAGGAAAGTGACTTGCTCAACAATAGGCAGCTGCTGCTCAAAAGTTCAGAGGCAAAATTTCATCCAGAATCCATTGGACAAAATTCACTGTTTTCTCATCATAAGGCAACAGTATCTCTGAAAAAGTCCTAGTTCATCAAACTATTTCCTATTTAATATAAAATATGTCAGTATTCCAGAAATCTTGTTAATAACCAAAATGGATTTCAAGCACTCAGATTATGAGTGAAATAGCTTGAGAACAGTTGTAACAGAGAGGTAAAGAAGCTCCCCAAACAGCAAGTGACGTTCTGGTGTTATGTGCTGAAATTATAAAAGTTTCAGTGGGACAGAAACTGAGAGGATGAAAAAAAATAGCAGAATAATGCAGTTATCATTCAAAACAGAGACAGAAAGGGTCATAAACATTGTGGGACCTCAGACACTTAAAGGAGAGTTTTAAACAATAATGAAACTAATAACACAGGGCTTTGCATTCAATAAAATACATGATACAAAATAAGTATCTTTAGAAATTATCTAAGAAGCAGAGCAGACAATCCTTGTAAATTATATTATGTTAATAATTAACATACATAAAATTTTGTCCAAAATACTACTAAGACACTGTTTTGTTTTTATGTAAATAGATCAAAAATAGAATGTAATAATACAATAAGATTATCAAGGAGAAGCTGTAAGATGCTACTGTCAAGTGCCAAAAACAAATGCTGGCTTTTCCCCTTCTTTTTTGCTCTGAATCTCCACAAACCTTTATTATTGCAGATAAGTACAATCTGTTCTCTTCAACTATGTAGTGTGGCTGAGGGATTCTATCCTTATGGAAACACTGGGCTAAAACGTCTGTGGGAACAACACCACCAGAACCAGTACAAGGCAAATTCAAGGAATAATCCTAAAAGCCCTTAATGCTTTTTAATGGTTTTCATACAACAACCTATAACCAAGACACAGAATCCTTAGAAGGAAGAACATTTTCAGTGAACCTGAGAGGAGATGCCTTGGTAGATGATCAGTTATCTCCACATACACTGCCGAAGCAAGTATTAATGTTATTTTCAGGCATTTTCTGTTGATCTTATGGGGGCTACTTTGTGTCTGTCTTGAGTACATCAACCTTCCAACCTTGCACAACCTTCTCCCTCTTTACCTGGTGCCAAAACTAATATCCGGTTTTTAATTTATCAAGTGTTTAACTCCTCTTACTGTGCACTTGATGGAAACATAAAAAATAACACCCCAGAGTATAAAAAGTGGAATCTTTAAATGTGCAAATTTTTCTACTAAGCCATTATTATCACTTCCATGGATGATTTCATCAAATCCTACATAAGAGTTTAAAAGACAAAATAGGAAGATTGATTGGTAAACAGGAGTTACTAGCTATGGGCTCATTATTCTTTATATTCCCACCCTGAACTGGCCTTTAAAAGACAAATTTCTACTCTGCTGTGTAGTTTCTGCACCATGGCCCCATGATTAATTATCAGGCTCCACATGCAAAATCCACTATGATGGATTGTCTGCCCACATCAGCATAATTACTAACCACAGTCATTGATAGTCCTTGCTACTGAAGCAACCAGCCAGTGGGATTGAGAGGTGAATGAAAATACTTTGTAAGAAAGGGCAAAGAAATGCAATTAGATAAAGGAAGGCACACCAAAGTATGGCATAATCCCTGAGCTTTAGGGAACAACTGATAGCTGACAGCAGAGTGAGTAATTCACCAGAAATCATTTAGGAAATGCAGCTTCTTTAGATGCTGAGTCTGTAGACTCTATACACTTAGACTCCAATTCTTAGAATTTGAGTGTTGCTTCATCATTTCTAAAAACCGTCTCTTTTTATGATCCTTGATGGAATGAATAATTGTTATAACTGGAAACACACTTGAAAACTCTGAAACTTAGAAACTTTTACAATGACCATGGCTGTTTCTTCTTAGGATGACAAAGAAAAATTGGATTCTGAACTATGATACATTGTAAAAGTTCTGAGCACTACTTTATACTAAGGCTGAAGCTGCATTCTGAGAATTTAAAACTGAAGTCAGCAGGTGAACAATAGGACACCTTTTGCTGGGCTTAGACTCTATCTACTATTTCACCCTTCAGTAGTCTAGAACAAATTCAGTCACACAAAGCAGGGTTCTCCTAAGTCTGACATCTAAAGGGAATGCTTTATGGGAGAGACAGTCAGGAGCATTCAGCTCTACGATCTGCTCTAAGCAGAAAACAAAAGTAGGCATATTTGTTTTCATAAATTGGCCTTTTGAAGAATCACCTTTTTATTCTCCTAGAGTGAGAAGGAGAATTGGTTTTTAATATAATTATGAATAATTAAGGACAAATGAAAATGCTGGGGTTGTAGAAGAAAAATTCTGCTGCAGGGAAAGCTGAATATGGATGTTCTTTTGTGATATACAATAGTACAGTCTTAAGTCATAAATTGAAACTAAATCACATGTGAGTGGCAGGCTAAAATGAGATAGATGCTACAGAAAAAGGAAAAAAAACCAAAACTCTTCAGGCAGTTTTCTGGTAGCATTAAGGACAGCTAGTGCTTGGCTAAAAAGGGGACTTGCCATTCAAGAACCTAGCTGCTCTCAACTGGTTCAATCAGGAGTAACAACTCTAAGTGCTCCCTACTTAGATAAGTGCTCCCTACATCATCGGGAACATCTTTAGTAGCTGTACTATATTCTTGTACTTTTTCACTAATAACTGCAGATGCAAAATTACAAAATGAGATGAAGCATACAGAAATTCATACCATCCCCACTAAGGTATTTAGTTGCAATCTAATGTACTGGGTAAAAAGGAACAAAAAGAGGTTTTCTATTGCTGTTGCTGTTTTATAAATTAAAGATGTTTTATTGAAGAGTTTTCCATTTTTATAAAATAAATGACAGCACAGTCTGAGGGGTGAATCAGCATGATAAAGCATGAAGACAGTGCCAACTTGAAACTGCTCAGAACCATTCTGAATATTGCATTGCAAAAAGCATACATCTCATTCCTTCTTAATAAAATTATACTGTGAAACTTTACTCTGAACCCCCACCTTTTCTTTATCAGTATCTACTCAACAGGCACATTCTCAGCCAGGAAAAAAATTGTAATTACTTTACCTATGGTAAAGATGGTGAGGTTGTGCAAGTTCTAAACCAGATGGCCACACTGACAGAAACAAGCCAGTATTTCTGCAAAGCAAGAAACCCGTGGGATGAGGTCTCTAAATACCAGTCATGGGTTCACCTCACAAGAAATGTTAAAATGCAGTAATTAAATAAGCTCTCTTCTAATGACTGAAACTCCTCTGTTATTAATACAACTTTGATAAAATTTCTCTTGTGTAATTAATTTGACATATTTTACCATGAAGATATTTGACTTTTAGAGGACTAAATCCTATGTATTTTTTCTATTCCAAGACTACAAGTTCAGTTTGACAGCCATCAGGCATTGGAAGAAAAATTTCAGAGAAACACAAGGCACCTTAAAGAAGTGAGTGGGCTGTATGCATCTTTGAATACAAATTCAAACCCAAACTCACTGATTGAGTTCTATCTCTATTCTCCTAAAGATACACTGTCCGTAGCCTTCATTCTTATTGTCAAAATCCGTCATAAATGTGCCAAGGAATACACTGTTGAAGATATACCAGTAAAAGAAATACAGCATACTCTTTTTATATATTATTGCCAATATATTTCACACCATTCTGGTCTATTTAGGAAAGGAAGCAATTTAGGTTTCAAAAACAAAAAAATGAACCCAATATTCTTTTCTTTATAAGTTTAGACACATCAGAGCAAGAAATTCACTAGAACTTATCAAATTAAAAGTTTTATAATTATTAATATTTCAATTTAAAATGTTACAATTTTTAATATTTCAATGATTGCTACTTGAGTTACGGCTCTAATAACATTATAACCCAATATGGTTAGATAACTTAAAAAGCAACCATTACCATGAAGGGAGAGTTAATTGATGATGTCAAACTACAGAACTTTTCTGAGCCTAAGAAGAGCAGTAATCATTTGTGTTATGTGCTAGTACAAACTAACCATGCAGAAACCCACAAACACCTACAATTTTAATTCCTATGTTTAACAATGGTATACAGAGTAAGACTCTCTATTTATGCTGATAGTCTTTCATTTTCCATTTTTCCATGTCTGTTCCCTTTCTTTTCATAAATGGATAAAAACATGTCTCTCTCTGTCTATGTAAGATTCTCTAATGATCTTTAGAAAGTTTC
Source organism: Dicaeum eximium (assembly GCA_013396995.1). Classification (NCBI taxonomy): domain Eukaryota; kingdom Metazoa; phylum Chordata; class Aves; order Passeriformes; family Dicaeidae; genus Dicaeum; species Dicaeum eximium. The sequence goes on from VWZP01001888.1 coordinate 2,649,768, forward strand.
ATAATGACATCTAAACCAATGAATTTTACATACACCATTTCCCATTAAAGCTGCACACTAGCAGAGGGGAAATTCTTAATTCTATTTCTAGGCTAAATGAAAAGGCCAGAAACAATGTTCAAAGTTAACTGCTTCGTTTGCAGACTGCACCACCTTTCTTTGAAGACTCATAGAGACTGATTTAAGTCAATAAAAACTTCTTTAAGCACAAGCATCAAGTCAGAATTTTTGAAACCAATATATGATCATATCACCTTACACAGCAGAAATGTCACATAATTTTATCTTAATAATTATATTCTTACTAAAATTGAACCTTAACCACTTGAAACATAAGATTTCATTTTTTTACTCTAAATTGTAACACCTCAATTATCAGTTTTAAATTACAAGTTAAATGCTATAAAAATGCACAGGCTTTACCTGAAGTACAAGGATTTTCTATATTAAAAAGTACCTGCATCCATGTAGAGAAATAAAAACCCTCAAAATAAATTTTTAACATAATGATGCTGAAACCATGCCTTCATATTCAGGCCCAGAAGAGACACATGCAACCCATTAGTTTAATTTCTATTCTATGCTGTCAAGGAAAGCACCTATCCCTGCAACCAGCTGGAAACAATCTTCCATGTAAATCTGGTCAAGAGGCAATTTAGGCACAAAGCTCCATATGATGGACAGCCCAGACTAAACCACAGGTTTTAAGGGAGCTGGCAGTTGGCTTCAGGGAGAACAGTGGAGAAAGCTGTTTTTTCCTGGACTAGAAGAACTGCCCAGCAGTTTTTTAACTTCCAGCTACATTTGTAGCTGTGAAAACTATATTAACAATGGTGATCAAATCTCATATTTCAGTATGTAAAATGATTACTTAATGGTCAGAAATAATTCCTTTCTCAATCATTCTAATAATACTTGTGGACTAAAGGACTGTGTTGCAGGACTTGACAGTATTTCTTCTCCATAATTTCAAATAATCTAGTTTCTAAATTTTTTTTTCTTTAATGTCATATTATTTATATTTGCTTAGAAAAGTAAAGTGTACGATCCTCTGCATTTCAGCATACCTGAAATCCTGTGGCTTCATAAATATGTCCCAATTTTTGAATGTATACGCAGCAGCTGAACACTGTGATATCCCTCAGTTTAGTTCTATTAATTTCCTTGTTTGATATTACAGAAAGATTTTGATGAATACCTTAAAACTAGAGGACTTTGATATTTTAGAAATATAAAGGCAATCAATTATGCCTTTGCCCCCTACCCCCTTTTTTTTGGCCCCTGTTTTTTTTTTTTCCTCTCTCATTTAATATTTTCTCCAAAGTTAATATATGGATAATACAAAGTGAAAGAAATGTGTCTGCAAAGACACTAGATTGTTACAATGCATGGGGATATGAATTAAAATCTCTTTAAAAACAAATTTTATAATTTGACTTGGATGGCACTCACAATAGCAGTTACTCCACATTGTTTCCTTAAAAAGCCAGAAAAAACCAAATAAATAATATGTTTTATCATCCCTACAAATCTTCCTGTAATTACAAGATAAGAATTAAGGAAAGAAAAGAAAAAGAAACTCAGTGCTGCGGTATTTGAAGTTTGCTTAAAGGCTTTAAAAGTTATATTTATCTATATCTCTCTGTATAAATATAAATAATAGTTTCCTTATCTTTACAACATTATATTAACATTGTTATCATATAGCATCCAGAACTGGAGTAGAGAGAGCTGTTGCAGTTTGCATGGAGTAGAAGATGAATGCGTGGTTAACAGAAGCTATGTGCTCCCTAATCAGGTACTACAAAGAGGTATTATGGTAATGCTCTACCTATGACTTGACCTTCACTTGGCAATAAAGTGATAAAAAGAATTCAACAATCAGAGGCAGTGCATTCCATATCAGCAGTAAGGGGAAAAGACACATAGGAAGAAATGGCACAAGTAAGACATTAAACCCAGCTTAGCTCTCTGGCGTGGCAGATTTTTTTTTCTGTGGTCCCTAATTTTCAAGGTCTCAAAAGGTCTCAGAGTTAGCCTTTATATTTGACTCACATGGGTCAGCATTCCAAAACCGGCATAATAAAAAATTGCTTTTTTTGTCTGTTACATGGCAAGAAAAACCTACTGTGCTACAACAAGTTAAATAGAAGTTTAAATAAACATACACATTCAAATGTAAATGCACAGCCACAAATATATCCTTTTATGCAGGTATGGTTACATACTATATAATATAATATACACTTATACTCCACATGTAATTATGTAATGTACATGTATACGTTTATATATATGTGTGTGTATACAATTACACATAGAATCCAGGAGATTGCCAGTAAAGTTTTGCTATAGTGCGTCCTAGAACCTATAACATTCCATATATTAAAAAATAACCTGAAAACCAAGGGGTAAAATGCATGGCGACTTTAGCTTTCTGATGATAAAGTCAATGGTTAGCCATGAAGAATTCCAGAAGAATCTGTAAGAGGAATTTGGGCAATACTTGGACCGATGAAGCATCACCCATCTGCTGCAGCAAAATTCTGAAAACCAGTGTTATATATATTTGAAAAAACATATTTTAAAAACTACCTATGAAAAACCGATAATTAATTCTCCTGTAACAGTACTCTCCCAGAAGTAAATTTAAATGCTCTTTTCACTGAGGTGGTAGTTGGAAAACAGCCCTTTTGTCAAATGAATGGGAGGTTTTCCTTCATCAGGATTTTGCCCTGATTCTCCATGTATAAAGCCAAGAAGAATACTAAAAGTGATGGTTGCTTAAGTTTATAGTAATCTAGATACTAAATTATTAGTATCTAAATGTAAGTCAATAACACAACTTGGTTGAAAAACAAAGATTTCTCATATCCATTAGATTAAGACCTGATAGCTGCTTATGCGTATATTTAGGGTTTTCCCTTTGGTGGCACTCAATCTACATTCTGTTTTTGTAAATCTGACTGCACAATGACTCAGTGTCTGCACATGTCAGAGTGCCTATAATACGTCCACAGTATTTGTCAATATGTCCATAATAACTGAACAACTCTGGGAAATCCTGTATAGACTGAATAAAATCCCTGCACTCAGCTTCAAATAGTTTCTTGCACATCTTCCTTTACTGATGTGACTGTGTTCAAGAGAAAATATATTGTTGCTTTTGTTTCATAAGCAGCAGTTGAAGTTAGAAACGGAAGATTTTGTGAAGTCTGTCAATAAAGGAAGCAGTGGTAAACATATATAATTAAACTAAATTTTATTTGTTAATGAAAATTAAACTGATTTGTTTAGGGGCAAGCAAGACAAATGCAGAAAAATTACCTCAGTAATAAGTTCTTTTTATTGAAGAATTTATACAGATCTTTAAGATACAAGCAAGTACATGCTGACTGAATAAGTGTGGAAAAGATGAAAACCAACTTGAACTTTACTTTACAGGTAAAGCATTTGATGTAACTGTCAAAATTTTGTAAATAAAAATTGCATAAAAAAGGCAAAACTAGATCTTTTACAAGACAAAATCATGCCTTTGGAGCCTAATAAACTCCTACTAAATGATAAAATGACTCGTTATTAATTAAAGAAAATGATACCAAAGTTCCAGATTAAGATCCAGCTGCTGCAAACCTGTTATGTGTGTTGGCAGCACTTTTTAGGACAGCATAATTTAGAAGGTGAAAAGGATGTTATAATATGGAAATTAAGTAATATTCTATCTCCAGGGACTCACTGCCACCATTCAGAAAAGTGGAAGTTATGGATTGGATTTATAAGACACAGACATGCTCTGTGTAGATCATAAAACTAATTGTGAATTGCACAGAAATAAAGACAATGAAACCCATTATTTTCATCTCATGGGGAACTAAGTAGACAGAAATAGCATCTTTAAGCTATAAAACATGCTTAATCTGCACAAACCAATGGACCTGAAGAAGAAAATAGGAGCAACAGGAAAAAAAAGCCACTGATAAGCAACCTATATTATTACATATGTCTATGTAATTTCTGCTTTACATCATCTCTTGAAATAAATGAGCTGTTTGACAAATTTTGAAAGAGCGAGGACTGAAGAGCAAGGGGAGTAGAAAAATAGGGAGATTGTTAATGGTTAAAATATGTTTTCATTTCCACTCTTTCTAAACCACCATAACATCACCATTTGTAAAAACCAGCCAACAGCTTCTTCTCTGGCACATAATAAACGCATGCACATAGATAATGCAATGTGAATTGGCTGGATTATCTTCTGACTGAAATTATGCAGATACAAAATAAAGTCTACACCAATCATCTTCAGAGTAAAAAAAAGGTCATCAGAAAGATGTGCACTTCCCTGCCTTATTCTAGGTTAAAGAACCTGTATTGTACACTAGATTCTTAGAACTGTCATTTAAGATTATGATTCCTTAACATGCATACTAATACTACAAACTTTAACCTACTACTTTTAAACAGCGGAGTATTGCATTAAAGAGGCAAAACTAAGCTCTTGCAGGCTGTCATTATGATAAAAGCCAATTAAATTAATCAGAATCAAAAAAGAGAAGGCACTTTCCCTCATTCCTAATTTGGAAAGTGAAAAGCCCACTGGGATACACATTTTTCATAATTTCAGATCACGCTTGACCTCACCTCTTTTGTTTAACCAAGCCTATTAATCAAATACATCCCAGAGGTGACTAATGATCTTCCAGAATTCTAACAGAAGCAGAAAGTCAAGGACAGAACAAATTGATCCACATCACCTACCTTATTAAGTTTACAATGCTGACAGTGCTTCCCCCATTTTACTCAAAATTGTAGCCCATATGTTTATTTAAGAACTACTGCTTAAGATGAAAATAATTTGACACAGTACCTCTCAAAGGACCAAATCACAGATTTCTGTCTCAGTGCAATGTATCCTTTAAAATCTATACTGTAGATTCTTTCACTCAGGTACAAAGTTAAGGGGCAGCTAAAGTTACTTTGATAAACTTGCCTGAAACACATAAGCAGCTTTACATTGAATGACCATTGCAGACAATAATCTCAATGTCTTTTTTAGAAATAATGTACATCAACTTTTCCACATACTTTTGTTCAAATAAATAAAGGCAAATTAAAGTATACATCACATTCAGTTCTCATTCTTCAAAAGTTTAAGCAAAATTTTTTGCTCATTAGATCAATGAGCAGGATTGCTCATTGATCTAATAAACAGCATTTCTGTTCTTCATGGGCCTCACAAAACAGCAGACAGATTTTTCCAAAAAGACAAAAATTAGAAATAACGTTCTGTATATGGGAATGCTTACTCATGTGGGAATGGGGTTTACCCAGTATTTTGATTAAGAGGATTATAACATCATTTGTTGACATAGATGGGTCAAACCAAACCTACGAACTCAATTTCCACCCAACACAAACAGTGACAGGAGATGGAAGCTCCACCTTGGGGCAACAGTGTTTAAAGAATATACGTCTGTCTTACAGAAGAAATTTGAAGAAGGAAGCATTGCCGTTCTCTATCAAGGGATGAATGCCTATTCATGATATCACAGAGATTACTTAAACTGCCCCTTTAATCACCACACATACCTCATTTTCCCTGTTAAAAAAGAAAAAAAAATATATTCAAGAAAAAGAGCATTTGGGGCAGAAATAGTAGGGGGTGAATCTGCTATGAGCATATGTAGAGAGCATTTATTTTACCACTGATCAACACATCAGTCATACATACAGCACAATTTTCTGATTCAGGAATCTACATGCATATCTGCTGTTAAGAATTGTGTCATGTCTGGCAGAAAGGTGAAGCCATGAACATCGAAAAATGAAAGACTCAATTCAATAGGTACTGAAAACCCGTTGTGGTGAAAGATCCATCATTAGTCATGTTTTAGATAGCAAGCAGAAGAATGGAAAAGCATTAAAACAGAGGCCTCTAAAATTCTGAGATTTTTCACAAAAGAAAGAAGAAGAAGACAGAACAATTAGAAATTTACTGCATGCTTTACTGGTTGTGTGGAAAAATTATTAACAGAGGACAGAAAACTACAAAGAGTACATAAAAAAGGAGTGAAAATAATATTGCTTCAAGAAAATTACTTTCAAATTATGCCTTTATTTAAATTGAAGACATGAAAAGCAGTATGAAAGAAAACCTCAAGAACACTATGAATGCACCAAAGCTTTAAAAAAAAGTGAGTGATGATCTTTGTTCCATTAGCCAAAAGCTCCTAATGTCTGGTTATGAATTTCCTTCCTAGCTCCCCATTGCTCATGGAAAGGGCCTTAATGCCTACATATCACATAATATATAGCACATAATATAGCACATAATCCCATAGTGGAGGTGAAAAAGACTGCTTAGCTGAACACTTAAGAGAATAGTTATAGTTGTACTCCCTGGTCTCCCTCTGCTAAAATCAGAATTGAACTAGAGCATCAGAGGATGTTCTTACTCATCTTTCAAAAATAAACTGAAACATTAAAACTTTGTCTACAAAACAGCTTAATTCTTTACCACATCATGGACACATCTTTCAAATAGAAAAGCTCTATGTAAAACCATTGGTTTGGTATTGAAATTCAGAAGCACTACATGACCAGAAAGTCTGAAAACTATTTATCAAGTACACAGAAGTTATCAGAATTGTGAGTAGTGAAAGGTAGCGGAGCTGAATTACTTTTAACTTTACTGAAAGAAAAAAAAAAATTATAATTCTTCTAATCAGACATTGGATGTCTGAAAGATGTCATGACAGAGAAAAAGGAATTGTTGAAATGATACATAAAACTTTATCAAATAGTCCATTATAGCTGACTATGATTTTGAAGAATCATTTTGCTCATCTTGAAGATGAGTTGATTTGAGACAGCCAGCATGGCTTCACCAAGGGCAAGTCCTGCCTGACCAGCTCAGTGCCCCTCTGGGTTGGTGTGACTCCATCAGTGGACAAGGGAAGGGCTACAGATGTCACTGATATGAACTTCTGTAAAGCCACAGTCACCCCTACCATCCTCCTCTCTAAACCTGAGAGAGAAGGATTTGATGGGTGGGCTTTTAGGTGGATAAGGAATTAGTTGGACAGCTGCATCCAGAGAGTTATGGTCAACAGTGCAAAGTCATGATGGACACCAGTGATAAGTGATGTCCCTCAGGGGTCCAAACTGGGACCAGAGTTAATTAGTATCTTCATTAATGACATAAATGAAGGGCTCAAGTTTCTCTTTATAATTATGATACTATTTTTGCCATAGAACTGGCTACTAACTGAAACTTTTTGCTTTATATACTTCTACTTTGTTGCCTTTTATTCTCCAGTCTTACCCCACAATGATTAGCTATTTGGAGTCACCATCTTAGAAGATATTTCAAAGCTGTCTGACAGTCTTGGGCAACTTACTCTAGTTGTGCCTGCCTCATTTTGGACAAGATGACCTGCAGAGGTCCCTCCCAGCCTCCACCATTCTCTGAGTCTGTGATGGCTTTGCAGAGTACCCATATTATAGGTTGCAAATGTAAGCTGATTCAGAGCACTAACATTTCATGATGCGAGCTAAACCACGGTCAAGTGGAATGACAGGGAGATATTCTTTAAAAGAGGATACCTGCTTCAATTTAAACAGTATTGAAGAGGCCTCAGTGCCTCTTCAGCACTAAAATGTGGAAAATGAGTTGATATTTGGTGAGTCATGGCTCATATTTTTCTGAAGTGATTTGCTGATGAGTATGGCATTTTGCATTACTCGGCAAACTGCCAAATTCTCCGCCTGCATTGAACAGAAAGATTTGTAGTCTGAAGATGGGAGAAAAATTTATAGAGCCAGGGCAGATAAAACTAACCACTGTGATCTGAAAAAAAATTAATACTGAATCAAAGTTAGATTTCACTACATTTCATGAGTATGCTCACCATGCTTCTAACAGAGCTAGGGTACTTGCCTATCTCAGGACACTGTGAAGAAGAACATAAAAGTCACTAGATAACGATCCAGGCAAAGAGCTCAAAACAGAACTATATTTTACCTTAGAGAAAATGACTTAGCTATCAAGTTATGTGTAGGATAATCCACCCGTAGAACCAATCACTGTGCAAGCAAGATTAACCTGCCCTAAAATGTTCCAAGTGGACCTGGCTGAGTATCACTGTGAAAGGCAGTGGGGCCCAGCAAGGTCCCGTTGGTTTGTGTTGTGCAACAGCACAGGGACATCTACACAAGCAGCGTTTTTAAAGAAGACACACTCTGGGCTGCTCTGTAACACTTCTGTTAGCAGCTAAGCTACCGTCACCGTCTGAAGTAAAATTCTACCCACTAAAGGTTTTATTAGGCTTAAAAACTTCAACAGATATTGAATGCATTGACAGGAAAGTGCCATATGCCTCTATCTTTGCTATCAGTACAATACGTAAAAATCAATGCTGCATCCAACTTACAGCTGATCAAATTAAGGTGTACAAATAATCAAATCACTACACATTACAGCAATTATTCCTATGCCAGGTAAGCTACTAAGTGGAAACTTGCAATCTAAGTGAAATCCATTTAAAAAAATTTCCATAATTAAAAAAAAAAGACACCTGGTTCCTCCAATATGATAATACCGTTCTTTCTATATTATTCAAAGCACAGGTAACCCATATTTAATGATGACAGCCCAGCAGTCCTGGGCTGTTAGTGATTCCTTAAGTATTCCTCTAGAGAATGATGAAATCCAGCATGATTGATGATTTAAATTAACCCAAGCATACTGATAACAAGTACTCTAATTTTTGAGAAAATTATGTCAGAAGCTATGCTATGGCAATTTGCTATAATGCAGTTTTTAGAATCGAATGAAAAGTAATCAAGTTACAATAAAGACAACTGAATAGGAATGTGCACAGAACTAAAGTAGCGCCATCCCTAATTAATGTCCCCTGGCAGCAAATCTATTAGTTTAGTAACTGGGATTCAGGAGGATGCAAATGAATAGGACTCTGGGAACAATAACTACAACTGGCAATATTTATATAACTAGTGTTTTCATTTATATTAATGAACACCAAAGATGCATTAGCAATTCCATTTGGAATCTTTACTAAAGCCTACAACAAAAGCATCAAGCAAATTATGGCACATGTCATCAGTCAAAGTTCACTAAATAGTATGAAACTAACAAAAAGAGTCTACATGTCCTCATCAGGACATCACAGGTTGTCTTCATAAAAATTCTAACCTGCCAATAATGATCACCTTACCACTACTAAGAGCACACCCAGCCCTTATAGCCTGCCCTGGCTTTCAGCCTCCACAATCTCCATGAAACCCAACTCAAGTTAACCCCATGATTTTTTTTCTGACACTGTTTTTTAAATGTCACACATTTTTATTGTCAGTATATCTACTGATAAAAATAAAACAACCTTCTTCCTATATCACTTTACTTGTGTATCCTTACATTGTGGGGTTTGTTTTTGGAGGGGGTTTGGACGTAAAAAGTAAAATTTGCCTGACCTGAATGCTGGGGGACTTTGGTAAGTTACCATCACTTACAGAAGTGGAGCAATTATTCATTACAAAAATCCCATTCAAATTCACTGGAATCCATTGAAAAAAATCCACTGCTCCAATAGCTAAGTAATAAAGTTATAGATTTTTCTTCCTAAATTGTATGTCATGTTGTAATAGAGTGACATTTTGGTGTTCAAAACACATAGAAGACTTCTGAACTCACAAATGCTTTTCATCTTATGAGATCAAATGATCCCTTTATCCTCCATCACATTTTCTCAGCAGCAGAAATTAATGCTGTTAACCCTGCAGCAGAAATTAATGCTGTTAAAGGGTTTATAAAGCAAAAGAGGAACAAAATAGGAAGTTGATCTGAGGAATTTCTATTATAAATGAAACAACTGCAAAACTGAAGGGAAATCATACAAGTTCTCGCTAAAAGTAGGGAAAGAATTTTGTAATTTTTTTGTTTAGGTATAGAAAAAATTAAATGGACCCATGTCTGTAATTCCTAAATGTAGACACATTCTCATTCACTCTGTCCACAGCAATAACTACTTTGTAAAACAACTGAAAAAAAGTAGCTTTTATTTTACTAGGAAAAATTTAGGGACACAGTGTTTTCTCCTTCCTTCTCCAGCTTCAGTGTGTGCATTAATAGAGTATTTGAAGCTCTAAGGAGAATCTCTCTTTAGTACTTGTGATTTTGTCAAGTGTATCATTGCAGAGAAACACACATCATATCTATATATGACTAACTCAGATGTTTGTTGTTCCAACCAAAACACGCCTGCACTTAACTGTATAGAAATAACACAACAGAAAATGTTCATTAAATGTAATAAAATGCTCATGATGTCAAGTTTTTCTTGCTTTTAATCACAAAGTTTAACCGCAATTATAAAATCCAAATCCAAATCCAACATTGAATGTAGTGAGCAGGTTTAGCTCTAAGTTTGGGAGCCCTTTTCTGACTTGCAAGAGGTCACTACCAGTCACTATCAGCCTTTACCTGATAACACAGAAAAGGAAAAAGAGTGAAATAATTTTCATTACTCTCATGAAGGAATAAAGCTTTTAAAAAACACAACCATGCTTTAGAAAGGTTAAAGTATCATTCAATTTCTTATCAGTTCTGCCTTAACTTGCATAGCCTGTGTTTCTGACCTAGAGCTGGAGGCTTGTTCTGGGAACTCAGCAGCTGCTCAGGCACAAACTGTCTTGCTCAGTCCAACCTCTGTTCTCCCTGCACATTAAAGAATTGCTTAATCTCAGCAACTCTGATACTCATCCAATTTTTTGCTATGCATATCACACATCAATGCATTAAATACCACTTATGATTTTAGAATTCACAGAAGTTATTATTACATCTCATTGTGAGAATATGACTGAATTTTCCCGAGATGAAATGAGTCTCGTAACTCATAATTTGCCTTTCAGAGGCCTCATTTTAGGGCATCTACTGTACGTAAGTAAACATTCAGCTTTTAAGTCTATACAGTGTGGCTTAAAATTTAAACAACCACATTTTCCCATTACAGAATTTTAAAATATATTTTAATATTCTTAGTCAGTGGAGTTGATCCAACAATTTGTTTGGTTGGAAAAAATCTTATTTGAAAGTGTAGTCCTAAAAAAAACCCAGAAAACTTGATTTTCATTGATTTCATACATTCATTCACTTGATTTTCATTCAGTCCTTTTTTAGTGGTTGGTATAGATTTAATTAATTAATAAAAGCAATACAAGTATTAAAGTTCAGCCACAGCACTAAATGAGGTATCTTGAGGGGTCCCTTCCAACCCCAACCACTTTGTGATTCAATAATCACAACTTTTCAGCAATAATGGAATATGTGAATAAAGGATTGGATCACTTTTATGTTAAATGCTTGTTCAAATAAGTCACTGCACAGATCTGGCCCATCAGTGTTGCAGACTTTGCAAATTTAGGCAAATATGTCCCCAAGCTGTTTTGGAACAGACTTCTCTGACATGTTCCTGACCTTTTGCAATCTTTTTCTGGAGGGAAATGAATTTTGATATCAAAGGCTCAGGAAACAATAACAGTATGGCAGTTTCTTGGTTATTTCAATGGTGTGCTGTCAACAGGAGGGTTTATGAGCCTGATAAATGTGCGTTCATGCAGAACAGGGAAAAGGCCACATTTGCATTAAAATTCAGTTTTAATTGTCCTTATTCTTTATTGATGCTTGGTGAATTAGATCTATAAAGAACCATTTTTAAGCAGAATTAAATTTGACAAATAGTATAGCTGTGTAAACAATTTCAGTAATTATGGCAGCAATTATTCTCTGTTTTATCTCTTGGTAGCTTTAAAGAGAAGAGAAAGAAAGTGACGAGAGCTTTAGAAACCCTGCAGAGATCTCAGCATTACAAAAGTCAGAGAAGCCAGATAGAAAAAAATTATGCAACATGGGTTTAGCACAAGAAGATAAACATTGTCCTTCTCCTGATTTTCAGACAGGAAAACCTTCCTTACTCAGAGAAATCAATAAGGTGAAATTAAAGTCATAAGAAAAATGCCAGCTACACAAAAACTTGAAACAAGAGCATATGAAGTTATGCAGTCACAAAATGTAATGCATCACCATATTAATTATACAACTACTAAAAATCATACTGGCATTATTCTCTCTCTAAACTCTTAGAAAAATTAATCACTGCTCTGGATGATAATGAGGACACACTGGCAGTCAGAGATTAACTCTTCAGACAAGTTTAGTTCTCTTTTGTAGAGGTCTGGTTACACAGCAGGTCTTTTAGTCTGAAACTGACATTTTCAGTGCGCGGTAAGAGGAAATACATTCTAGCTGCACTAGTGCTACTGAGAGCATGACTTCTAAAAAACCACAGGTATACTGCATACAAATATACGAAAGAGATCAGATTATGATAATATTAATTTCTAGACCCAAATCTCATTAATCATCCAGGATCCAAAGTGTAATAACTGCATCCCAAAAGAGCACTACTTGCCAGTTTCTCATTTCACACTATCTACGAGTGGGGCCACTGGGAGTATTGTCTTACACTGACTGTGGAAAGCACAGAGACCAGAGCATGGCAGTGAATTCCTCCTCAGAACAGAAAGGTTTAAAACAGTTAGAAACAATACAAAATGGCAACCGTTTGCTTCAGGAGTTTAAAATACAGTGCAGAAGACACACAGAGAAAAATCTAGACAATAAAACAATAAAAAAGAACTCTGCAAAGAAAAAGGGAAGCCTGTGAATTCAGAAAAAATCCTTAGCTTTAACAGAGGAATAGCAACAGAATCTTTATGACTAGAAAAGAAAACACTAGTGCCCTGCAAAATACATTGCTGATGAGAAGCTAAACTAATTTACAAGTTTCTTGATCCTCCAGCTTTCTGTTTTCCTGAAACTCTGAAATACTTAGGAAATGCAGAGAAAGGAAAAATATTTTCATTATCTGTGCAGGAGAATCAGGAAGCTGCTAGACACAAAGAATTATGTGTTACCTAGCAAATCATACATAAATAATCCAATTAATTTTTAAACAAAACCTGAAGCAGGTTTGTTTAGTGCAATATTCCACTGCTCACAGTCTCAAACAAAAGTTATGTGGCATTTCTCAAAAAGAATGTGTATCAAGGTATGTGGCCTTCTGCCCTTTGATAGATTAGAGCCAGATTGGAGGACTCTGTCCAAGAGAGTGCATCACATTTAAAAGCTTTGCTATGTGAAGCAGAGGTTACACTTACTTTTCTGAGTATCAACCCTATTATACATTTCTACCCTTTAATGTTTTCTAAAAGCAGAGAAAGGAAGTAAAATGTATGCAAAAGAACATGAATCTATAGGTAGAGTTTCATTGAGACTCAGCTCTAGAAGCACCAGCAAGAATTAGCCACTGCCACACAAAGTGCATATAACACAGCTTATGGATAAGACAAAAAGGCATCAGGAGAATAATAAAAATGATAGAAACACAGAACTGTTTAGGTTGGGATAAAACTCTAGGGTCATAGAGTTCAACTGTGAACCCAGCACTGCCAAGTCCACCACTAAACGATGTCCCCAAGTGCAACATCTACACACCTTTTAAATATCTCCAGGGACAGTTACTCAAACACTCACCTGGGCAGCCTGTTCCAGTGCTTGACCACCCTTTAAGTGAAATTTATCCTAATATCTAGTCTAAGCCTCTCCTGGCAAAATTTGAGGCCATTTCCTCTTGTCCTGCTACTTGTTACGTGGGGGAAGGATGCTGACCCCTTTCTCCAGTAGTAGAGAGCAACAAGGTCTCCCCTTATCCTCCTTTTTTCCAGGCTAAACAACCCCTGCTCCCTCAGTTGCTCCTCATAGGACTTGTGCTCCAGACCCTTCACCAGCTCCATTGCCCTGCTCTGGACTTGCTCCAGCCCCTCAAGGTCCTCCTTGTAGTGAGGGGCCCAGAGCTGGACACAGGACTTGATGTGCAGCCTCACCAGTGCTGAGTACAGAGAGACAATCCCTGCCCTGCTCCTGCTGGCCACACTGCTGCTGATCCAGGCCAGGATGCCATTGGCTTTCTTGGCCACTTGGGCACAGCTGGCTTATAAAATAGCACACGTAGCTTGACCAATCAAACGACCTACATCACCAGTAGAAGACAGACAGGTATTTTGTAGGAGTTCCAATAGTCTGTAATTTTAGAAGAGATTCACAGCACAAGCAGCTGAAGAGTCAGAGGTGATCCACCTGCACAGCAGATCCTTACAGCAAGTAATGAGTTAGCTCCTGACAGGATACACCATCAAATATACTGCTTTGCAAACTCTGATCTAACTCACCAAGAACTACAAGACTCCCAGTATTTACCATCAGACAGCTAACAACCCAGTTGCCTTTATATGTGCAGCAGCCTTGCTCTCACTTTGTGGGTCAAGAGCTTCCCATCACTGCCTCAGTCAATCCATCAGTGGCATCCACCCACAAATCAGTTGTTGCCTCCACCCTCTGTGTGTAACCCCTCCTGTGTACACAGTTCAAAGAATAATTTATTTTCTTGTGTCAATATTATTATTAATTACCTGTCTGGATCAGCAGTGAAGATGTGTTTTATTAGGCCGCACAAGTATGGACTGCTGCATGACTAAAATATAATTCATCTGTTACAATTTTGGAGAGCTGATATATAGGGTAGTCTTATGCTAGAAAATAAATCTTACTGAAGCACTGTTAAGCATATGAGAATGCTAATATTAACAGAGAATAACAATCAGATTTTAATATCGAGAACATGAGTCTAATTACTATGATTTTGCATTTCTGGTACCAATCAGAAATTTAATCCTGTCCTCCCCTCATAGCATAAATAATTGGATTTAATTACGTAGATTTTATTTTGAGGCATGAAGAACTGTGCTTCTCATTCATGCCCACATTTTACTTCTCAACCTATCATTACAATTGACCTGTTTACTCTGCTGCTTTTTGCCTCCCCTCCAAATCCTACAGCATACTGTGAATCAGTTAATTTAAAGACCAGAACAGAATTTTCCTTGTCTCCGATTCTCCTGAAACATGTTTTGTTTTATTGTCTTCTGGGGAATACCCTGCTGATGAGGCCCAGCTTCTGAAATCAAGATAGCATTCCTGATATGCTGTTTAAAAAGTGTATTCCTTTCACAATTCCTGGCAATCAGATATATTCATTGTAAGTTGCACATTCTTAAATGTGCAAAACATTTCCCACAACCAAGCACTACAAACCCAAAAAGACAGAAGAGAACTGCTGATAGAATTTAAGTCTTCCCAGCCTCTGGAGGTATCTACATTTTATTTATACCCAAGAATCTCAACAGCTGAGTAACCGAGTAATGAGGTAACATCGCATCAAGCAGTATTTTTTAAATTAGCAAGTTAGGGCTAAAGTCAGTAGAGATTGTTGGTGAGAGCAACAATGTGGTATGTGTGTGGTTTTGCTACACTGAGTTAAAGGATCGATTCATCACAGTAAGATTTGTTGGGATTCTGTGTTTACAAATTAAGGATGGGACATTTTGTACTACCAACAAATAAATGGGGAGAAATGGTAGGGAATATGATGGATGGTTAATATTTGAGATGCCAGCAAGATTTGTCAGGTGCTATAACCAGGTCACAACATTAGTTTTTGTCCTCTAAACATTGTGTCCTTAGAACACAACATTGTCTTTTTGTCCTTTTTTACCATTTGGATGGTATTCTGTTCCTACAAAAATATAATCACTTCATATAATCACTTTCAATGTGCTATAAGGTAATCAGAGGAATACAATCTGTAGAAAAACATGACTACAGACATGGAACAATTCCAAAAGGGATCAGAAATATCTGACAGCACTGAGGCCCAAAATAAGGAGACTGATTCCTTGCAGAGGTGAGTCTGACAGAAATTTGTATTTTGCTTGCCCTACAGAAGCAACCTGAGAGCTCTCCAGCTAACAAAGGAAATCTCCATAAAAAAGGATGAAGACTTGAAGACAATCAAAGAACTAAGTCTTTGTGGTGTGTTCACCAAAACTGAAGTTATGACAGATATCTAGTCAACAGTCTTTAAAGATGTAGAACAAAACCCAGTTGTTTTGCATCTCACAAATAATACATACGACATGATTATATACTTGTACCACATGAATTATACTCAATAGAATAGAGAATAGTTTGCTCTGAGAGCACAAAAGATGGCTGGTCACATGAAAACATGCTTCATACAGGAAAAGTTCAGGTGAAATAATTTTGACTGCAAACCACTAGTTTTATAACCAAACAGGTCCTAATAAACATTCCCTAGAAAATAGACACTTTTTATTTTTCTTTTACATATCAGCTTCAGAGATAAATTGCTGAAGAGAAGATGCAAGACTCAGAACCAGACTGCTTGTTCAAAAAGGAAAAGGACCTCAGCCCACCTGTCTGACATCACATGAAAAGTGGAGACTGCTTAGAAATAAAACAATTTCTGTCATTGGTTGACCAATAGAAACCAAGACCTGAGACTTCCTACTGCTTCTTGAAACTTGTCGTGTAAGTCTGTAACAAGAAACAACACTCACTTTCTGACAGGGTTACATATGTACAAGGTTGCCACACTGACACAGTCCACCAAATATTCCCTCTCCAGGGAGGGGAATACTTAATTTCAAGATTAAGAAATGTGATCCAGGGCCTTGCCATCCTAAATAAACTATTATAATAGTAACATTATTTCAGTTTGGAACATAGTTCCAACAATATTTCTGGTAAATAAGTCTTCCCTCTCCCTGCCACCAACCACAACATACTTTCCCTCCTTGACTGTTTTTTTCCAAATGCATTTACTACCAAAACAACAGACCCACATTTTAAAACAAACTTTAAGAAGTACTACAGTAGTGGACTGCAAATATTTGAAAGAAAAAAATATAACACAGTTTGTTATAGTTTGTTGGAGGTACATTTCTTATGCTGCTTCTCAGTTTGAGTGCCAGGCACTAATTTGAAAGCTGGATCCTTATACAAGTCTCTCAGTAGCTGCCAGAACCACTTCAACATTCCTCACTTCAATGTGCAGAAAAGGATTTTCTGTCATAGGGATGAGTCCTAGGCCATTTTTCACAAATAAAAAGGCTTCAGGGACCTGGAAGAGGGCTGGAGAGACAGCTTGGACAGTCAGACTCTGCTCATACTTCTATAACAAATACTCTTCATCACTGAAACTACCCTGTTAGAATCAGCCTGACACTCTCACATTTTCCCCATCAGCTAGTATTCCTGACATTCTGTGCTAATGCCTTTTTTTGTTTTTAATTTTCCTCTGCTTTCAGCAGGTTGTAGTTGCAACATCACATTGCATCAAATTTTCTGCAGCAAATATAACTATCACAAAGCCTCTGAGAAAAAATAATAGGAAAAAATA
Organism: Dicaeum eximium; assembly: GCA_013396995.1. Classification (NCBI taxonomy): domain Eukaryota; kingdom Metazoa; phylum Chordata; class Aves; order Passeriformes; family Dicaeidae; genus Dicaeum; species Dicaeum eximium. The sequence continues at coordinate 2,667,167 of VWZP01001888.1, forward strand.
TCTACAAATCATGTAAGGACAAATCAAGTAAGAATTGACACTTGAGAAAAGGCCAGAACTCAGACATAATATGCAAAATATTTGCTTATAAACTATGGGAGTAATCATACATTATCAACCCACAGACTTCCTACATTGACAAGATACCATAGGGAACACCACTACATTTTAAGAATGCAAAACCACTTAAGGGAATCTCTTCAGGGAGTTAATCAGAGGGGTTACTTCCCAATTTCTTAAAATACCTACACAGATCAATAAGATTAAGTCACAGACCATAGGCACTTCTGCTGAGTATTCCATGCTGATTAATTGGGGATAAGATCTTTGATCTTATAATTTTAATTTTCTTGTACGTTTGATACATTATTAGTGTTTGTTTTAAACACTGAAAGATTCTTTGGCTCATATAACTCAAAAACATTAAACAGGTGCTTTAAAAGTGTTTAAAGGCTACTTACCACATAAACGGACTCATTAAGGAGTATTACAGTCTCAATGTACAACTAACATTGAAGTCAGACATATGAAACTGCTTTTTTCACTGGCTTTTATTCCAGTCTCCTGTTATTTTCCTCATGTTTTTCAATGCCACGAAGTAAGCAAAAATGCTGCAATAATTGGAGTTGTATTTGGGCAGCTGATGTTTAATGATAGCTTCGATGTCAGGTCTTAATGTTGTTTACTAGTTAGCCTCACTTTTGGAATGAATAGCTTTTTCCTGTAAGTTCTGCCCCAATATCCATGAAAGGCAGAATCCAAATTTCCTAGAGTCATAGACTGAATCTTCTGAAATTAAAGCTTCCAGTGAAGAAGACTGAAAGTGCTTTGCAGATGATGGATCACATCTTTACAGTGTAGATGATTTTTCAAGGGATGCAAAATATGATAAAAAACTTTTAATTATTATGTATTCTTATTTGAAATGTCCTCTCAATAATCAAGTGTGCATTTATTCACGTTATACAAGCTATTTGTGTTTTGGGATGGGCCCACTCTTATCTGGAGAATGAGTGCTCTTGCCTTAATTTTTTTATACAGAAGTATTTCAGGACAGTATTTTCCTAGTAATTTATGAAGATCTCCAAAATGATGTTTTAAAAAATTACTAAACCCTAAATACAGGAAGCCAGGCAAATAAAAAATTTTCCCCTTTTGATTTGCATGGCTTAAGAATGCTAAGGATTAAGATGCAAGCAGACAAGATTGTAAAACTCATAAATTCTATTTTGTTAAGTCCTTCAATAGGTAGCACACATATAGTATTGGGGGCTTATTGCAAAGGATTTTCCTGTGATGGAGAATAATGTAGTGTGCTCTTCAGCTCAAGAATGTGTGCAGCTTTGTTCTTTGTTAAAAAGTAGGAAAGTTCATAGTGTTTTTTGAAGGGAAGAAAACAGTCTCTGTTCCTTTTTCTCTCTGTCTCTTCCCATGTTTACAGTGCCACTGTTGAGTAATCAAAATCATCTGGAAGTCAGTGTTCTGACCCGGCAAAATGGTTTAAGCATTTTCATGACTGATTATTTGGTCCAAATTCCTTGTGAAATGGGCCTTGTTTGTTTTTCTACCTAAATCTTCCACAGACAGTGCTGCTCAATCAAGGGAATTGCTGTTACTGAAAGTTGTCTATTAGGAAGGGTCTGGTACCAGCAGTTACTCTCTGTCATGCCAATAATCATCAAGCTGTATTTGTAGCTGGACCCTCTCAGTATTTTTAGATACACCTAAGGAGCTAGAATTTAGCTGCAAAGGAGGGAAAAATGCTGAAGATAACTTGTCATGGCCAGTTTAATATATATGATGTAACAGAGTGAGCATGGTACATGCTTCCTGCAAGGTCAGGCAATGCCAGTAACCATAGGAGATGTTGGACCAGAAAGAAAAAGAGAATATTCCAAGGAACTTTGACATATTCTGACTATTAAAACAAAGCAAAAATATGTAGTGAAGAAAATTGAACTGGAACCAAAGATGAGCTAACTTAAATCTTCTGTAGCTGTTCAAGTTTAATAGTATGAAGAGGTATAAAATTAGTTTTTAGAATCTGTCTTGCAGTACAACCACCACTTTGCCATTAAAAACTGGTCACTGGTTGTTTTGGATCATTTGCAAGAGTGGATACTGCATTTTATTCACAAGCACAAATTTACAGAAATGACTTTACAGTATCCTGTAATCTTCCTGCCAGATGTACTAGTTAATAAACAGCAATTAAAATACTGGATACCTGTAGTTCTTTGTTTCTTCCAATAATAAAGATGAAAAATAAAAACAGATATAATTAGGGCACAAAAGTGCTTCATCTTTTTTTCCTGTTTGTGTTACAGAAGACATTTAAGCATCTATTTTAGGGAAAAAAAAAAGAAAGAAAAATATAGTTCTGTCAAATCTGCTTTCAAGTTTTGTTCATTAAAAACATTTTTTTAAAAATTCTGATAGCAGATATCCTTGCTTCATAACAAGAGATGCCTCTGAAAAGATTAGTGGCATGTTTTAATCAGTGAGAGGCACTTATAACCAGAATGGTAAATAATACAGGAATGACAGCCTTTCCTGGGTATTAGCCTATTTGCAAATCTCTTCATTTACAATGTCCAAATTAGACTTTCTCTTAGATTATATAACAGACATCACACTGCCAGGCTTTAGAATTCTTAACTCTATGCGTTCTGGAGAATTTGGTAGTAATAACCAAAATCTGTAGATGTTGAGTAACTCATGTAAATGAAACATTTCCCATCCATGGTGCTGAGTAACTGGAAACTAGAGATGTGAAATCCAGCAAGGGGAAGCAAATACACGTCCTAAAACAGCAGACCCCCTTTACAGACCCAGATTCCACTCCATGTGTCATGACAGCCTTTGAAATATTTGCCAATTAGCAATTTCTACAAGTATCTTCTGATGAAGAAGACAGAATAATTTTAACCTCTTGGGTTTGTAGTCTTTGATTTAATTGGAACTCAAGAAAGGCAGATATTGTCAAGCACAAGCTACTGGGTGCAGGTAAAGAAAAAAGAAGTGACATAGACCTGTATTTTATTCACCTGACCATGAATATTCTCAGTCAAAAAAACCCTCCTAGCAAACAAAACCAAACCAAAGCTCCAGAGGGATACACAAGAGGAAAATGGTAAGCAATGTTCTCCTGATATGCTATTTCTTTTTAAATCAGTTAAATTAATTCTTGTGTGTAAAATGTTAACATGAAAAAATGGGGATTATAGCCTAATTTGTAACTTTACAGACTATTATATACAGACTATAAGAGGAGACCACTGAACAATCAACACTTATTCAGGAGGAAAATTGGAATTTGAATCTTCCCTCCAAAAAATTAGAAGCTAAAAGAATTATTCTAGGGTTGAATTCCTGATTACATTAATTGTCTGTTGCATGAAGGAAGAGCAAAAGGCCACAACACGTTTTTGCTTTTGGTATAAGTGAATTAACTTTGGTTTTATCTCCTTCATTAAACTGTGCTTAAGTTCACTTCAGATTTTGTACATTATTAAACACCTTTCCTTTCATCTTAATTTTATCTGTGTTAAGTGAAATCCCAATGAATAATATCAGGACATTCCATCACAGTGGCAAATTGTAAATCCTGGATACTGGGGTGCTATGCATAACACTAGCAATTACTTTTGTGGAATATTCAGAAAATATCAAACTGTTAATTCCCCTTAATATGCATAAGAGGTCAGTTACAGAGTCTGTGAAGCCACATCTTTGAGCACCAGGAAAACTTCTTAATATGTGGCAGATTAAAGAGGTACCAAGATAGCAGCTAAAAATTGCTTTTACTGAGTTTAGAGAAATGGAAATTACTCTCCCCAACCAACTTCATCAACACTGCCAAAAGAATCATTATTGGTGGGAAAGCAGCAAGGTACAAATAAAATAGCAGAATCATTGTATTTAGTGCTTTTAGCAATGGCCATAATTAGCCAATAATGATGTAGCTTTTTTTTGTCTTGTATACTGAAGTTACAGAAAAGGTTTAATAACATCTGTTAGGGAACAGCTTTTCTCTTTCATCACTCTAAGGAATCTGAGCCTCTGGAATAATACCTAGCCATTGTGTATATTATAATAATTCAATCTTATACACTTGCAAGCTGAAGAAGAATTTACTGGAACAGAACCGCAGCTGGAATTAATCCACATGGATAGACTGAAATAAACAGAATGGTGCTTATTCATGTAAAGTGAGAATTTAATCTATGACTTGATACAGGTCAGGATATCTGTACACAACAAAGAATAGTGATTATATCTTTCTAGTTTCTGCATGGCAGTACTTCAGTGCACCTTAGAAACGGAAACGATGTTGCTCAAATTATTCTGTCAAAATGCAGAATGAGCTCAAAGCTGACAGTCAATAAAATAATTTTAGCCTAAAAATATTCAAAAAAAGTTAAGAACCACAGAATTGCTTACCCATGCACCAGGTGATGCTATGCTGGTGCATAAGTTATTTAAAAAAAAAAAAATATATATATACTAGTTTATGTATTAGTAAACATATATGTATATATAGAGGTTTGGTTTGAGATCTGGTACAAAGATGGAAATGAAGTGTTCAGGCTAAGTCAGTTCCTGCAAAATCTAAAGGAGGGGTAAGAAATAATTCTGTAAGGAAAAAGACAGCTTTTTAAGTGACAGCTGAAGCACAACAGACATCAAAAACGCAGAGGTTTACAAAGTAACACTCTCTAGACACAGTAGGGAACTAGAACCAGGGAGAAGGGCAAGGGGACAGAAACAATTCAGTGAAAGGTTAACTGAAAGCAACTTTTCTTTGTTTTCTTTGTTAGAAAAAGGTTTTTTGTAACTTTTCTTTCTAACCCAGAAATTACAGACTAGCAAGACCTTTAGGAAAACAAATGTGGAATATTTTTAAATATGTTTTTCTTCTTAAGAAGAATATAAATGCTGCTATGTCGAAAGGCTTGTCTGATTGTTGCTCATGCCCACAGCCAAGAAAATCATCACACACACCAACAGAGCTGCTAAACAAAACCAGTTTCTGCATCACAGTATTGTCTCCTGTTGGAGCTATGATATGAGAAATAATGGTTCATGTCTACAAGAACTCTACAGAAGCATTCAGAGATACGCAGAAGGAAACAAAAGCACAGGTAAACTGCGCCTGGTAAAACCCTACATTGCAAGAAATAAAATCCTATTACAAGAAACCTAAAAACCTAGTACTGGTGAACTCTTGAAAAAACTCAAAAAATGTAGATAGGTGATATGGAAATGACATTTTTTATTCCTTTCCCTATAAAAATATTTATGAACAAACATTTACCCTATTAATTTCATACAGCACAATTTGTGACTCCTTACTCTTTAGTGTCTTTCAACATATCCACGTCAAGCTAAAAAAAACCACCCAAAACATTGAAGAGAATAAACAAGCTGCTTTTAAACTCTCCTTCAAGTACCCTATCTGGCAATCATCTCAACTAAATAGAGAACTTGGTAATAATTCCTCATTGCATGGTTGGCTAAATTAAGAGGTAATGAGGTGTTTTGGTCTGAACACAGCAATGAATGGCAGAAGGAGGCACAAGTTTAGAATGTCAAGTGAGCTTCTCTCAGTTTCTTTAAGAGAGCCCATGGGGGTTGCTTAAAACTGGCACAACCACTTCTACCAAGTCTTATGGCCTTTTGCTGGTGTGAAGAATGCATTAGTCAAGGATGATCACAATAAATAATTTTGCTATGCAAAATTTAGAACCCTGACTGAAACATGATAGACTTTCTACAAACTTACCAAGATCCTGCAGCTCCTCAAATCAACACAGGGTTGACAACCTTGATAACTACTGACACCTGAACAGCTTGTGCTACAAAGTGGAAAAGGCACTCCTATGCGTTATCTTCAGAGTCAGCAATATACATTTTTTATCAGAGCAAACATTCAGAATAATTGCCTTTTCCCTCCTAAAGTGCTGCAGAGAAACACTTTAAAAAGCAAATAATTAGCCCTGTAAAACATCAGCACTGCTGCCATTTGTCCTTCTATGACTGGTTTGCTTCTTTATAATAAAAAAAGATCATGTACCCAATTCTACATACCTACATTATAAAATTGGGTTTATCCATGTGCAGTGCTCAGAGATGAAAGAATCCTTGTCTTTATGGGGCCAGATGATTTTAAGACCTTCAGATTAATTAATTTTATTCATCCTGATGATCATTTTGATGATTAAGTTATACCTAAACAGTTAGAGGTACTACTTAAGTGGTTAGTACAAATAAACATCCTGGTTTAGCTCTTCTATTAAGTAAATACTGGGAAATTATTATTAAAATAAAACCTTTATGTTACAGCTCATCACTATATAGTTGGAAGAGACTCATGTTTCATTTGAGACTACTGGAGCTCCCTAAAAAAGAAAAAGGTAATGGTAAAGACCAAAGAAAAAGGTACTTCAAAACACAGGATTTCACAAAATGATCAGAATGTTACTAATTTTCACTCTTCTAGTTTTAAAACTTGTGAGATATATATCAAGGCATTTCTTAGAAACCCATGAGAAAAAAGTCACTAGAGAACTGTGGGTAAGGGGAACAATAATGCCTGCATTAAAAATTCCTTTGCCTTTCAAAAGGAAGATCAAAGACAAAAATTAATCAAAATGAAAAGGTTTTTTCTTTCTTTTTTTCTGTTCTTTTAAATATAGCATGATTCAAGGTTTGAATTAGGTATTTTCATTTAAGATTAAGGCTGCTCATAAATAGTTATTCTGAAATAATTTAATGCTTTTTCTCTTTCTTTTTCCTCCTGTGGTACTAGAGTTGTATGCTGTTTTCTAAATAGAATGAGAAACAGTAGAAATAAAACCTCATCTTAATTTGCATTTGTAAACGAATAACTGTACATGAATTGCCATGGAAAAACAATGTTCAAGAAAATAGATTCTTTGCTCAATACATCATCATGACTGTACAGTCAAAGTACAAGGAATTGATAAAAAATAGCCCCTTCTACTGGCTATTCTTTCATAATCCCTTTGTAGGTAATCCAACAAATTACGTATTTCACAAATTATCTACCTTTAAAAAGAAAAGGTATCATACTAATCCATAGTGGGTCTACTACATTGCTGTTAAAAAGCAGTCAGTGCACACTGGAGGTGCTTTTTAATTATTTTATACCAAGAAAATTGTAATGATGATGATAATGTATTGAAAATCAACAATTCCTTGTTATAAGTCTGTTTTCACTATGTCAACCTTTCAAAAACCTAAATGATTAGTCCTGGAATCTTCCATGTCATGGTCTTAATGAGAATTTATTTTCATTTTCTAATCATCCGAGTAACTTCAGAAAATGTCTTGACAGTTTCTGAATAGCTAGAAAAAAATTATTTCTTTGTTGAAAAACAATTGTCAGCACCTTAGTTTTTGAAAAAAGGCAAAAGGGAAAAAAAAATCCTGTTGAGAAACTTTGTTTTCACAACAGATAAATGAAATTTGACAGATGGAGGTGTAACTTGTGCAGAAGTTTGGGTTTTGTCACTCTTATGACAGTCTTTTCAAAAAACTTTGCATATATTCCCTAGAGATGTAGATTTTAGCTGCTAAATTCCTTGGAGCTTCCCTTCATTTTTTCTTCCCTGTGATCACAGCTTTAGTGAATATTCAAGAAACCCTTTCTGAAGACAAGCATTTACAAATCGAGTCTGTATCATATGTTGTGCCATTTTACAGTTACTAAAACAAGGAATAATATTTGGATTAACCTGCACAGAAGATCACACTTGGATCATTACAGTATTGGTGATACTCATCCTTGAGAACTTCTGACGTGTAAAACCAGTGTTAGGACTCACCTGGATTAGGAATTTTCAGAGAAGCTGCTGCACATACCAGCCATGTGTAAGTGTTGTCCCCATGCCTCTCAGGCAATCCCTTCACAGGGAACTCAGTGACAGCCAGATACACATGTCCAGAGATTTATTGCCCCATCTCACATAAATATGTTTTCCATGAACACATATTTATTTGGGAAAGAAAATATGAACAGGAAAAGAGAAAGAGAAAATAGACAAATAACCTTTCTGAATTGTAAGTAGCTAAAGATCTGCTTTGATTTATATAAGTAAACTTACTGTGAAGATAGTATTTTTTTTTGAGAACCTTTATCTACCTGTATTTCAGATACTGGTAACAGAAAACTTAGTGAGGGTTTTATTTCCTTATTTTAAACATTTCTGTATAAAGTACTATTACTTAAAACTCCTCTAATGAAATACTTTCCTTTCTGCTTTTGCTTATGCACGTAACAGTGCAGGACTACATCTGAGTGCTATCAGTATAGCTGCATAATAATTGCAATTTTTTCAGATACTATAATGACTGAAGGCTTAACAGGCTCATCTAGAGGTATGAATGAAAAGCTAAAAAAGGTCAGTTACTGAGGTTGTTCTGCCAAAGACTTCTACAAATTCATGTATATATTTGCACTGCTGTGATGTAAAAATAAACAATACACCAGTCATCATCTTAGCAAGTCCTTCATAATCATTATCCAGTTATTTGTGGCAACACACAGGAACAGATGGGGAAATGTATGACATGCACTATCAGATCCCTATCCTGCTGGTAGCAGCCATTTATTTAAGCAATAATTCAAAAATCTTTTTATTTTGCTCTTATCTTTTATAGAAGTCTGGGGTCATATTATCAACTACCTTTCCTTTGGAAGAAATAATACACAAATTGAAACAATATATCTCTATCAAAGTCTTCAGTTCCAATCCCTGAATATTTGACTACCAATCACCATAATAACAGTGGCTTGATGTATTCATCTCATATGTTTTTATTCTACATATTCAGCACCCCTGGGGGAGCAAAAAATACTACTTAAATTCCTATGAGCTTTAATATAAGTAAGTCTTAAAGCATTTCAAACAAATTCATATCTGTAGCTGATATGGAATCATATTAGTGAAATTAATAAACTTAAACTAGGACTTTGTATATTAAAATGAATGTGATTTGTGTAATTCATGTTCAGATACCCAGCTGCAATCTGCACTTTGAAGAAAATAAACAGTAAATTAATAATATAATTTTAGAATTAACTGAAATGTAAACTGCAATTTACAGAATAAAAATGAATATTTTAGCAGTACAAAAATTCATGAATTGGCAACCTCAATAAAATTAACTTTTACTATAGTTAGAAGGACCACAAACTTTTATGAATTGAATTAAGATGTATATCAGTTACAAAAGCCCAGCAAAAGTGTATATGGAAATGGGCAAAAAGTCTGTGAAACGATTTTCACAAGGGATGCAGTATAGTTCAAAAGGTACTGAATGCAACATCAATTTTGAAGTTGTACCACCTATCTTGCTTCAAAACTCTTCCTCCCCTTGACTTCTCCACATACCAGATTATCAAATTACAAGAGAAAATTAGGATAGCTGTTTATTTGGGTCTGGATAACAGAACTGTTTCCTGTTCTGATCTTCATTTAGATCATATCTACAGGAGGAGACTTGCAGGAAACAATGCAAGAAACTTTCTTTTGAACACAGATGCATCAGTCAACAGCTGAGACACCAGCAAAATAAATCAGATAAAAATGCCTCTCCTTTGCATTACATTCTAAAATCTTCTTTCTCAAAATAAATAACATCATGGAAAACCTGTCCTTTTTTTGGTAGAGTATAATGTTACTGGGCCAGAGTAGAGAAGATGTAGAAGCCTTTCTGTTCAAAGAGATTTTGGTGGTTCATATGGCTGTGGACCTTCAAGAAGCTGCTTTCCACGAGAATGTGGTTTAACTTGCCTTTAGCTTGGCATAAAACATGAGTTTATCTTTAAAATATAAGGTACTGTTCTGAGACAGACTTTCTTTGACACACTACTCCCCTACCCCAGAGTCCAAGGTACATACATATATATATAAAATCAGTACTATGGAATAAACCCCAAAACAACCCAAAACCCTTTATGCTGGAATTGGCACACTTCTTGTTACAGCAAATAATACAGAAAACATTTTAAAAATTGTTATGCCCAAGCTTTAAGCCCTTTAACATTTCATATGCCAGGAAGGAAGCAGAAAGTCCATCTCAATACTGAGTCACCTTGCTGTACTATTAAGGTACCTCAGACCACAAGTTCCTAAAACTGTCTTTTCAGGGAGTATTGTAGTGCCATTAAACACAAGTACCCTAAGTGAATGGAAATCTGAATCTCATTTTCTACCAGGTTCAACTTATAGAATAAAAGTTGCCATGTTACCATGTTATGTTATTGCTTTAAAATGACACCACTCATAAAAAAAGCTCTAGGCCAATTTATTGTGAGGAGTTTCATCTATTATATATTTTCTAGATAGCATCTGACATGACCAGTGCCAAAGCTGTAAAATCAGAGCTAAAGGAAACACTTTGAAAATTTATGTTTGCCATGCCTTCCAGGCAGGGTGTCAGAGTGCAGGCTGAACTTCAGAGGTTCTGTGACACGGGCTCTGTGAATCCACACTGCGTCCTGCAGACTATCTGCTCACCAGGAGCAGCAAGCCTGGGTAGCCCAAGGACCAGCCTGCCACTCTGCCAGTGGGGAGACATGGGGTGAGGACACTGCATGATTGTTCTTCCCCCCTCAGTGTGCTGCAAGGCTCCCTCAAATTGGAGGAGCTCAAGAAAAAACCTTATGCCTCCACTGTGAAAGTAACCCAAAATACCACCATAAAAAAGTACTTGCTGACCACCATTTACCACTGTAATTAAGTAACAGCTTGAAAAGATTGAATGTGAAATTCTGTCAGAGGATGCATATTGGTTTTAGGAAAAATATTTTAGGTCATTCTCACTCCTTTTTAGCAGTTAACATATGACCAGCCATTTTTTTTGGTCACTTTCCTTCATTATAAAGACTGTAATAAAGCACTTAAACATGCAATAAAACATTTAAAAGCATGATGAGCTCATCATGCTCGTCTTAGGAATTTGTGCGTCTGCACCTGTCATCTCTTAACAGTAAAAACTTTCTGACTTAAGTTAATGAGATCAGCTGATTTTAGGAAAAACAGGTGGTTTGGAAATTATTGTGTTTGTTCTGAAATGTTTTTTAAATTCTGAACAAACATTCTGAAATGTTTGTTCTGAAAGATTTTTAAATCTTTGTTGTAATAAAAAAAGGATTTAGATAATTTTTCATTGAACATGTATTTTTTTACGGATCAGAACTGTAGTCTCTGGGCACCTGATATTATTTGATGTGTGAAATCTGTGACCTCTTGTCTAGTGGACATCATCTCTTTTTTATATTCAAGTAATAACAGCAATTAAGTACTGATTCTTGCCAGTACTTTCTGAATTAATGCAATTAAGTGTGAGTCTTAAGCTAGTCACAAAGACTCAATGAGATTGCCTTTTCATGGAGCTGTAATGAATAAAATCAAACAGCAGGAGTTCCTCTGGAAACAATGAATAGTAGCAATCTACTTCATCTTATATTACACTGACTGCTTCATATAATTTCATTTCATTTCTACATAAAATAGAGAATTCTATTGTCTGCTCTGCTGCCATTTCTTTTGATGTTTGGAATATATTTAATTATACAAGGTCACATCTGAAGAGATAAAGCTCTCTGGAGAGAATAAAATTGAACTTTTCCATATCAGATCACTTCTCTCTACAGAAATGAATTTTTTATTACCCCAAAATTACATGGTATTATCCTGAAATGACATGATATGTCTTATTTCTCATATAGCACATTCCTGGAATTAGGCTTAAATATAAAAGAAAACTAATGGTTCTGAGAATTGGCTGCTCCTAAGGCTTCACTCTTTCATTACTCACTCATGATAACTGGCAGTCCACAGTAGGAGAAGCAGGAAGAAATATGCCAGTTGCATTTAGAGATGGGAGTTATGCCCTTTTCATTATGATGTTGCATAAAAAATTATGGCAAATTATAACAGCTGTTACGGATGTGCTAAACCTGCCAAAGGTCTGTTTGTGCTAAAAGATGGCTTTTTTCTCCCCAGATTCTAAATGTGGAGTTCTTCAGTCTTTCAAAGGCCTAAGAAATGCTTGCAATGGGGTGAAAGAAATAGAAAAGGAGTAATTAATGTGAAGGCAAATGCCTCCTAAGGAAAGAAGAGATTTTAAAAAATTCTGAAATGTCTTTTTATCCCCATATAAAGTACATTTGAGAACAGAGACACATCTCATAGCTCTATCTTTTAGTCATTAATATAAATGTTGAACTTTCTGAATTGTATCTAATACTCAAACACGTAAATAAAACTGAACATCTATTCTATTTTTTCTCTATTTTTTTAGCTACTTACTATGGTTTTGCAAACCAGTAATTGTTTTACAAGTAAAAAGGGAACTGCAGAGCTGTTGGGGTTTGGTTCCATGTAGGTGAGCTTTAACTGAGCCCCTGGTTACCTTCTGCATCTTGAGGCATTTACACTCTTTTAGGAGGCAACCTCAGGACAGCCTGCAGTATTCTTAATAAAGTACTGCTTTTGTTCTTAATAGTTCAACATTTTTAGATCTGCTATGGGTTTAAAATTAACTGCAAACTATGAGCAACCTCTGCAGCAAAATGCATTTGCAGATTCAAGGTGCTACAAATGTATGCACAGAGGGAATAAGGGACTGCAACTAAAACTAAAAGCAGAACAGGTTTTTCAGTCTGGGCACAAGATCACAATCATCATTTCCAGCTGCCCATGCTTTTCAAAGATACCCAGAACTGGCAAAATCAAAAGGAAGTTGACAAAAGCTGTGGGTGCAAGCTCTAAAGGGCCGTGTTCTGCCAACTAATTCACAACAGTGTGCACTGTCACAGCACACACACAGAGATCAACACTTACTAAAACTTTCTACATTCATTGAACTTTAATGAGACTTTACTTAAACTTAGACTAATAAATAGTACGAATTCCTGTTAACTCATTAACATATTGTTAATCACCCCCAGGTTTCCCAAGTCTTAAAATAAAACAATGTGACTACTCTTTGATATGACTTTCTTATAAAATTTTCAAGGCATTATGCTGTGTACAAGTGTTTGCTCAGATGCTTCATAATTTATTACTTTCTTATTTATATTTGCCTGTTTAGCAAAGCTAAGCATAGCAACAACAACAAAAAAAGGAGATGTAGAGATAATTACAGACTGAGTTCTTTGAACAATTTCAAAACTGTTTATCAAAGCTAAAAAAATTAAAAATATCTGCAATCCAGAAATCTGAGAACAGGTCACAAATATTTTCATGTCCAAGAATAAGCTATGATGCAAGGGAAAGTGAAAATGGAAAAGGATTTGAATTCATGTCTCATATTTTTTAAAATTATATTAATTTTTTATTTTCTATTGTTACACTGTTGAAGTGTTTAATGGAAGCTATGATTCTTCACAGGAGAAATCACTGATTTTCAGAAAACCTTATTTTTCCAAGGGAAAACACTTAACTAAAACAATTATGAAGACCTTATAGGTTATTTTCACAGCAGAAATTACTTTCCTTCCTTGGCTAACAGACACCAAAAATTAAATTAGCTGGTTTGTTGCAGAATCTGTAAATGTCAGTCAAGTCATGATCTCAAAGACAAACAGAAAACTCCTGAGGCAGGAAGAGGATTTCTGTTTTTATAATGATTAACACATTCTGCACACAACTACAGTATAAACTACAAAGGGGCAATAAATGAATGACAATTGGTCTCAACATTTAACCCTGGCATTGGGGAAATTATATGATCTTTGCAGCAGATCCTGGACCAAAAGGAAAAATGACCATGACAATCCTGCTAATTTCACACAAGTAGGATAAATCCCACATTTCATGGAACTGGAAAGGGACCAGACTTCTGAAGACTAACCTGTCTATGATTTCTGCTGTGGAAATTAAGGGAGACAGTGGCAATAAAACACTGAGATAAACCACTAGATACAAACTTTTTTATCTTTTAAAGACTAGGTTATTCATTTCATTACTTGGGTATTCTATAAGTCTATTTTTTATTATTTTATTAATCTCTTTTTCCCAAGGAAAAAAAAGGGTCAAAAGTGGACCTTGACTACCTTGGAGCATACCTTCAATAATTTGAGACATGTCTCCAGATTTCTCTCTGTGAGCAGCAGGATTCAGTCCCAAATAATGAAATGCAAGAGTTCCCATAAAGAGTTAATATGATGGTCATTTAACAGTAAATCTTCATCATGATACCACAAAGAGAGTAAGAAAACATAAAAATAGCTTTCCATTAAAATCAATCCCTTTCCCTTTCTTAAAACAACAGCATCTCTTTTCCCATATTTATTCCTCTCCCATTAAATACTTACTCACTGATTAATATTCTGTCTACTCAGACCATACCTTTAGAACTTATTTTCCTTGGAAAAATAAAGCGTTGAATAACTCTGCAGTTGTAAACTTGGGAAAATTTCGATTCCTTCAGAGAGGGGATGTAAGTGCTCTAAGGCAGGGTTACACACCCAGCCTAACACAGCTGTGTGAAAGTGTCTAAACCTGGATTAATTTGTATATCATTCATGTTTTATTTTATTGTAAAAGGAATTTTAATGTGTGAAATTTCTCAGCTTCACTTTTATCTTGAATCAGTTTGGAGTGGAAGTCCTTTGTGGGTTTAGTTAGCCCAGCATCTTCTGAGAGATTGATAGCAGGTAATTTCTAAAGCATATGAGAACAGATGAATTTGCCATTATATCTTTCCATGCCTCATTCTGCTTCTGCAAGTGTGACCCTCAGTGCCCTGAGGTGAAGGGCTTGCCTACATATTTATGAAACCTCAATGAATTTGCCTTAACTTTTTCTTGCAAAGTCTTGCAAATCAATACAAACATTTAGCATTTGTGACACTTGCAGCAAAGCAATTTCTTATTGTTGGACATTCACAGTACTCTTCTACAAAACCATCCCCATTCATTGCTGTCACTTCTGAACTGAGAGCACCCCACACATGGTTCAGCTTGCAGCTGGATCAAAGATACATTAATGGCATAACAAGGTCTCCATTTTGTTTGCTCAACTCCTTTCCTAATTTACTTTTATGGCCACTATTTCAGAGTTAACCCTTCAGTCAGTATTTCCTGCTCTCAGCTATATCTCTTAGCTGGCATCAGTGCCTTAAACAACATTGAGGAGGGAAAAAAACCTTAAAATCCATAAACTATGATGTTATAATTCAAGGAATTGAGGGAAACTTCATCCTTATTGTAAAAACTATGTAGGTATGAAGACTACATCAGAATTTTACACATGCACTAAAACTCTAAGCACCCTGCACAGGACTAATTTTAGACAGCATAGCTTCATCTTTTAGTCAGCAAAACATCAGAGGGCATTTTTAAAATGCTATCTATTTTCTGGAGCTGGTTCATTTTTTATATCTAAGAAATAACTACAGTCTCTCTTTGAAGAAGTCACCAAAATGAGAGATGACAAAGATCTTTGACCACTGTATAGCACCAGTTTCCTAGATAACAATTCTAATTCCCTTCTCCTTCTCTCCCTCCCTTTGAGGAGAATTAGGGAACTTTTCAAAGCTTTGTAGAAATTTACTGAGATAATTTACTGCTACTTTCCCTTTAAAAAACCTTTCATTTCTGGAACTGTCAGCAAATCTTATCCACCAATGTAGCTGAAATTATTTGCCTCAATCACTGGTAATACAGCTTGAGGTGCTATGTCATTTACCTCACCCAGACATCAGCAATTCTCTTGTCCTTTCACCCTCCAGTGCCTGAGCTACTACATAGCTTGAGAAACTATCATAACCCTCCAGCTTACTTTCAGTTAGTTTTTCTGCTAATGAATTTTGTAATTCAGCTTCTATGAACTCCCTGGATTCAGAGGCTTAAGGCATTTTCTGTAAAAAGACCTGCATTCCCTTGATAAACTTTCCATACCTAATGGGTAGTACCAGAACATACTCAGTCATCAGGCCCAGTGCATATCCCAGCTGTCCAAACTAAAAGAAAAACCTCCACAAAATCTTTTCATCTTGCAGGTATCCTATTGCATGGCTATTCTGAAGATGAAGCAGTATTACTGTCTTCATGGCTGCTGACAAAAGTTGCTTCCAGGAATATCCTTAAAACAGTAATACTGCATCTAGAGGTCGTACTTGCATAAGGCTAGAGCAACAACTAAATAGAAAAGGAAAGCTGAATCAGCTGGTGGAGTGAGATATGGCATGACCACTGTTACCACCACCAAGACAGAATGATGGATTGATGGAAACAACACCAAAGAGCCTGAAGGAAGAATATAGAACCTGAAACCTGAACTTGGTGACTTCCAGTAGGACTTCAGGGGTATGTGTCCCAAGAAAATCCTGTCAGAGATATCTCAGTCTTGGTTACCCATTTAATAAATAAGAACATTTTGCACTGAATACCCTTTCAAAGGGAAGGAGGAAAATACTCTGGATGCTAAAAGATCGTATCTCTATAATGCTCCTGGAATCTCATGACAGTCAGTGGCACAAGAGCTGGAATTTGTTGAAAATTATCAGACAGATATTACATAGCAAATACCTCAGCTTTGCAATAGAGGGCAGGACCAGCACATAGAACCAAAAAGAACTACTGCCACACTGTGGTAGACTGTTTTAAAAAAAA
>VWZP01001888.1:2683855-2775663 GCA_013396995.1 Dicaeum eximium
AAGGTAATTTGTTTATCAAAGGAGCCTGCACCTCCTGGGAAATGGCTGAGCAGTCACAATGTAACAAAGTTCATGTAACAAAGAATAAATCACGCAAAGGAGCTAATTTGCTGGAAAGATGACAGCTTTTGACTAAACATCTCTTGGTATAACAATAGGCAGAAAAGAAAGAATTTTATAGATATTTTTAATAAAACACTACATTTTGTAACCATTGCGTGACTATGGAGTACAATCATAAGTATGCTACCATAAAGCAGCTGAAACTCATCTCTTTGAGATGCTAAACCAGCTTTAAAAAGCTAGAGACCTTAAAGGTGTAGAACTGCAGCGTATTTAATAAAATAATTACTTAGTCATTAAAAATTTGCTGAATTTTTTTTTCAAGCAAACTGTCATTTCAAGTACGACATAGCAGTTGATGCTATGAAAAGCAAAGATATGATTTTTTGTTCTTCCTTATGTCCACTACAAAAGATGAAAAAATAGGTTTAAAGAATCATTAAAGTTGGAAAAGAGCTCTAAGATCATTGAATCAAACCCAGCAATGCTAAGTCCACCAGTGAACCATATCCAAAAGTGCCACATCGAAATGGCTTTTAAATTCCTCCAGGGATGGTGACTCAACCACTTCCCTGGATAACCTGTTCCAGTGCTTGGCAACCTTTTCAGCAGAAAATTCATTCTTATTATCTAATCTAAATTATGATTTATATACACATACATGTAAATACAAATTCTTTTACTCAAAAATTCCTCTTGCATGCATAACAGAAAAAAATAACTTAATCACACAGTTATTTTTAAAAAAACCAAATAACATCCATTGAGATTAGTATTTACAGATTGCCTTTGCATTTTAAACTTTTAGCATTAGATATTGCTCAAAAGTAGTCCTAAAAGACCCAAACAGTTTACAGAGGGATTTGAGAAAGTGGTATCTTTTTGAAATGTGTGCAGACATGTTGAAGAAATGTTGAGAAATACCAGAGGAAACAAGTTTTTAATGTTTTGTGAAACTTTCAAAGGAGGTATCCAGACTGAAGCTGTAAGGAGATGAAAATCAGAGTCTTGACAGCTCTGCTTATCACTAGGGCTGCTGAGAAAGCAAGCTCTCCAGAGGCTGAGAGCCAGAACATGCAACAAACATCTCTCATGTTACTGGAACACACCAAATCACGTTTCCCTAAAAAAAAAGGGACAGGGGAAAAAAAAAATTCTCCAGTATTGATACCTCATTTTTCCAAATGGGTCCATTAATGAAGGTTTTTAATTTGCAAATCAAGAAGTACTTTTTGTCATTTTCAATGCCATAAAGCACATAACTGAAATCAAATCATATTTCTTTAATTTTTCCTACTACTGTTAGAAAAGCTTTTGCTTTTGTAACTTAACTAATGGTTTTATTTGTTGAGTCAAGTACAGCTGTATATAAAAGAAACTTGCTAAGGTATGATTTTCTGCAAAATGTAGAAAATCCATTTCAAATATGCAGAAACTGAGAGACAACAAAGCCGTCACATTCAACAAATTAGGGTAAGAATTATGTTTAATTTTTAATTTCTCAAGTTTATCTGATACCAAAAAGAGCACACGAAGTTGCAGCAGCAACGTTTACATCTTTTCTATTCAACTGCTGTGCAAAGCTGGTGCAAGCCAGTTCCCCCAGATGGAAGGGCAGGGAGTGGGAACAGCTACTAAGATCACACGCTAAACCAGGTACACTTTTGTCTCCTCAGGAATTGCAATGGCACTGTAGAAGTGCCAGCATAAGTAGAAACAAAGGCATTCAAAAGACATGCCGTATCTTTTTATTGTGTACTTTTATTTTGATGCATGCATTTCCACCCCCACATGTAGCTGAATCCAGTCCAACAGTCATTGCAAGAGATTTAACTATATTATAGCAAAGAGTAGAAGGATTCATTCCAGCAGCTTAGGAGACCTATGCCTGATGCCTTGAGGGATCAAACATGCCTTATTACTGACTATTTTTACACACTTCTCATTTTATGGACTTGCTAGGCTGAGCCCACAAAGCTTTCATCTTGCTATTAAGTGGCTCAGAAGAAAAGTGGCGTATTCAGTCACAATCTCTGAGGCTGGCCAATGATAAGGAAAAGAAATGTCTTAGGTACAATCATCCCTGAGAGGGAGTGCTAAGTCCCTGCAGGCAGGCAGCAGAAACCAGCAGCTCCCCCACTCTTGGCCTGATCCAAGCCAGCACTCTGCACAGACACTGAGCAGTGATTATTTGATGGGGACCGTTTGCATTCTCTCTGTATTCTTTTGCAGCATCCATGGAAGCAGAAATGCTCCTAAGATGTTGTATTGTTTTGCAGCAGCATCACTTGAGATTGCAGGCTCAGGAGTGACATCCCAGAGACAGTTTATGCCCAAATCACAAACTTCTGTGCTCCCAGAGATTTCAGTTCAGTTCACCTGCATGTTCTGGAAGCCTATTAGAAGTTATCTAGATCCGCTATTTCCACATAAATCAAGTTTTGGTTATTCTAAAGTCTTCAGTTTTCTCAGTTACAATAAAATCAACAAAACACAACCAACAACAACACAACATTAGCACTCCCAAAATTCCCTCCTTGACTTGCTTTTATTTCTTCATAGTGATAGCTATGATATCTTCATTGACTTGGCAATGGTTGGTTGGTTTGGGGCTCTTTCTGTTGTTTTTAATAAAAGCTACACTCTCATTTGTTTTCCTCTGCATAGATCTCAGTAGTGTTCTTCAGGTAATGTATTCTTCAGCTCTAAAGTGCCCACTTATTGAATTTTGACTGGAATCTGTATCAAAACAAACTAGTTGAGAAGAATTTCTATTATAATTAAGAAAAAGGAAAATTTCTTCTCAAATTCAAGTATCTCCATTCAGGTATTTTTATTTCCTTTTCAAATGTATCCTGCTTTCAAATAAATTTAAGCAGAGGACAAAGGTAAGAATTTTAAGGAATATATCATGAGTTGAAAGAGGGTTTTGAATAGTAGTAGATATGCCACTTTGCAACTATTTCTAGTTGTAAAAAGCAAGCTGAGTAAACCTAGAGCCAGACACAATAACAGGTAAGATAAAAATCTAATGATGGTTCAAGTACAATAATGCTGAACCTGTATTATAAAATGAATTATGTATATATTAATTTCCACTGCTTGTTCAAAAGGAAATTTAGTTTTTGAAGTGATTGCATAAGCCTTACAGTGTTTTGCGATGGCTTTCAAATAGAAGTGCACTAAAATTAGAAAAAGCAAGATTCCAAAATGATAAAGGCTAAAAAAAAAAAAAACCCACCAGAATTCATGTAACTAAAACACAATACTCGACTTTGCATGTAAAAGCAAAACTGCTTCATTTTATATCCTGTGCTATTTCATTTTCAGCTGAACTCCTAAAAGGTTTATTTCCTTCTGATACTGCTCCAGTTGCTCTCTGTGGGAAACTACAGAGTTTATATATTATTCATCCAACTAAAAACCCTGAGGCAGGACCCCTATGGAGACTCTTCAGTAATTGGTCTCCAGATGCTGCTGATATGCAGTGCTCTAAAAGTCCTTAAACATCATGAGAACACAATTCCATCTGCTTTTCAAGCTGCGCATGTTTAAAGGAACAACACAGACTGCTCACCCACATTTTCAGGCATCTCCTACAGTACCTAATTATCCACGAACTCATGTGCACCAAGGTACAACTTATGTGGCTAACATAACAGCTTAAAAATTTTCAAATTAAATAATCACTGTATTATTAATATATATCTGATGCAAACCCATCCACAAAAACAGTCCACAGCAGCAAAATGGAATGCTTTCATGTTCTCAGAATACACATAAACAGGAGGCTGAGAGTGAAAAGCTTAGCAGTAATCATTCCACATTAACATACTCTGACAAGATGCAGGTATGTGCAGTGAGAGTTCATTTAGCATTTGCATTTATACCCTGAAAATTATAACAATTCTTAAATCTTAATTTCAGTATGTCTCCAACATGGACATTGATGCAATTCACTCAGATAGGGCCTCGAAGCAGGCCTATAATTATCTTGTTCTCAACTTGAACAGTCAATCCCTGCATTTTCTTAGACCGTGCAAACTAGGAATAATAAACAATTAAATATTTCTTTTTCCAAGAATCCTAACACACAAAGGATATTGGTTTTCAGAACATCTCAATTGCAAACATCATTTAAATGCTCAGCATGCAAGTTATTAAAGATAACTTAATCTAGATCTGCAAAGGATGCTGACATCAGTTACCTAACAGCCCTTTCTCCCTTCTGTCCTACTTTGATGTATTTTCAGGGTTTCTACATCAGCATGTACAGTATCATTGTTCTTTTTTCTAAGTCTCACCCAATACCTTCTGTTTCCCTCAACAGGCCTGAAAGGCAGCAGCTCAAGGCTGACAAACTAAGTTCCTTCATCTAGCCTAGAGCTTCTCTTTGACATCAAAGTCAGTGGGATGCAACCGATACAATTTTTAACCTAGTGCCACGAATTTGTACTGCAGGCACATCTAGGTGTGTGAAAGAACTACATAACAAGAAATCAGAGGCTATTCATGCTAGAAGCAGCATGGGCTAGGAATCATGGTTGACAAAAACATGTCTCCTCAAGAAGGGTGAAAATAAAAACTAAACTGGGTAAATAATGCTGCATGTTAACAAAAGGAGTACACCAGGTAATAAAAAGGAGTAAGATACATGAAACACAACCTACTTGGGGGAAAAAAAAATTGTCACAAAATGATGAAGCAGGGTAACATCAGAAGTCAGGTTGGAGTCTTCAGGATGCCAAAGAGGGAGACAAAAGAACCAGCTGCTGCTTAGTGATTGCAAATGCCAACAGATTTCTCACTAAGTTCAGGCAGTAGCTTAGAGAACATATATTATAACATCACTGCCCCTGCCTACAGTAAAAGCAACCTTGAAACAATGCATGTGGCAATGGTTTTGTGGTGCTTGCTTATGCCAATTCTTACAGCTGTAAGGAGGCTGTTCTCCAAATCTCCATAGCCAAGGAAAAACGTACAAGAATAAATCAGTAGAGTGTTCTAGGCTGGAGAACCTCTAATTTTTATTTTACTCTTTAGTCAGACGTGAATATTTAGAGGATGCTGTCTTGACTCTTCGAGCTGGTCAAAACTTTAGATCCAGAATTTGTTTGCCTCTAACTGTCTCAATAATAGTGGTGAGAAATCTGTTGGCACAGCAGAGGTGTGGTAAAATGATTCTGTACAGCAACTAAAATCTTCAACTATGTAGTAAATGACACTTTTTTTCTTCTACTTGGTTCAAACAAGTAAGAACTTTTCATATTTTTGACTTCCTCTTACAAAGAACAGAGTCTTCTGAAACTCCTCTTGAGAGTCTCCATTTCAGATCCAGAGAGAACAAATGCGTATTTTTTCTAGCGAAGCTACATACTTGTTTTGACAATTCACATTTGGTGGCAACATTCAGCAAAATATAATCCTGTATAAATTTCACCTTAACCACCTTCAAAATATCTATATTCACAAGGGATGACAACAGGGTGATGGGAACTCAGTACCTCCTACTATAAAGAACATTTGCACTTTAACATCTTTGTTCTCACGTCTACATATTAACTTTTTTCTTAGTAACAGAAACCAAATTAATTTAAACTCAATCCAAGAAAAACGAAAACAATATATTTTTCTGCATAGGTATAAAAATATGTGGTCTTTAGACATGCAAAAAATATACTTGTGTGTTGGTACCCATGTGTATATTTACCATTTGTAAGAAATTTTCTCCTTTGCATAATTTTTACCACTCTAGAAATCACGATTCAGGGTTTTTACAAAGAGTTGAGTAAAGAATTCTCCACATGCAAAAGATGAAAAAACTGAGTGCATATAAATTGTAAATGCTGTAATCAAATAATTGAGGTAAGCTACGTAGTGTTCAAAAATACAGTATTTGAAGCAATTACAAATTAATATTTGAAACACCTGCTATTTAAGGCACTTTAAAGGCATTCATTAAGTATCTGATGAAGTATATGCAGCAAAATAAGTACCCATTTTCAGCCTGCTATTTGTCTTTTGCAATTAAAGAAAGGTATGCAACACAGCTGTATTTTTCATTAAAATTTGGAATATTCTCTGATGCAGTGAGCATCTCTCGTATATTTTTCCTGCATTTTCCTTACTGAATTTTATGGTCCAAAAAGCTATCCACAAAGTTACTGAGTTTATATTTATGAGGTTCTGTCAGCAGGTTACATAGATCTGAACCTTTTTGACACACAACACCTCCCACTCAGTATTTTAAGTTTGAATTACAAAGCTACTATTTGAATATTTCTCATAGATGGGGTAGCATTTTGTGATTGTTGTACTGCAAGTCTTAAAAATATTTATTATTTGCACTTATTATTACTCTATGCCATCAATCCACTGGGAAAATGACACTTCACTGTGAGATGACTTCCACATGGAGCACCTAGGGAAATGCATTTATAACACTTGGAAAGTAAAACAGCAGTTGAGGGAGTTACTGCTCACAGCTGCGAGTTTTGAAGAGATTATATTAATTTTCTTAGAGTAAATCACTGTAGTAGAATAATCAAATTTGTGACTCTGAGAAATGCACAAGCAAAATAATCTCAGGAGGATTTGGAACATGAAACAATTACAGTAAAAGGCAACTTTATGGATTTCTGTTTATTGTAGTTGTGTCCCAAACCCCTTTGAACGAGGCCTATTTCTGAACAGATTTGTAGAGTGAAAGCTGAAACAAAGAAAACAACATCAAAGCACATGGACTAAATATAGAGAATAGTCCTATAAAGTTCTAGTTCTATAAATATATAGAATAGTATACACAGTTGGCTAAATAACAGGAACCTGGCATGGATTTTCATGTGGACTTAGAATATATCTGGAAGGCAAGACTAGAGCATTTCTTTCCATAATATATCTGGAAATCAACAATATGAGAAAATAAAAACAATTGCATTGACCTGATAAATAACACGGTAATAATATTTTTCCTATGTCACTTCAAAGGATAAAAATTTACCATCAGTTGGGACATTATTTTGAATTCAGAACCAAAAACATATTCCATAGTTTATGGTTGGCTTGCCTGATGTAAAAGACCCTGCTTACATCACTGTAATATCATTATAGGTTATAGTAAGTAAGTTTATATAGTCTAATTGTATTATTGATCATGAGAAGTCACTACAGCTATACAACATTGATGTCTTTTTGTCTTTTAATTGGGAAAAATGTTTATGAGAGATGACAGTGGAATTACAATCAAAGTTAGAGGTCCTCCTGAAGAGAGTCAAAGAATAATAGTTGTAAGACTGCACTGGTGAAATGTCTTACTTACCTTCTGTAGGAAATACTTTCAGAACTAAAAAGTTCTAAACATATTAAGATAATGTTTCGCAGGCAGCATGACTTCAGCATCAACATGCTGTGTTTGCCCTCTTTGAGGAATTAATGTTTCATTTGAACCAAAAGAAGACTATGCTTTTCTTCCTATAGCATGCAAAAAGCTCTTTTGCACTATAATAAGTACTAGAGTATGTACAATGTCACCACTAACAACTGTACATTAATTGGGCAGTGGAGGAGGAGGGAAAGCAATAAAAACATTCTATAGGCCTAACAGGACACATTTCAAACGTGGAAAACCATTATATGCCTATAACTAAATACTTTAATTTTTTTGTCTATTACATGGTGTACACCATATACACAATGTACATTGAAGCTGCCTCTGCAAAGTTTCAGTGGAGGTATAAATGAAGTGGTAGCTATTCATACAACACCTCTCAAGAGCAGCACAGAATCAAAATTTAACAGCAAAAATACATTTACCTACATGTTTACCCTTTCTAAACACCAAACAGAACAGTAAACAAATGATCAGTTTGCTGGAACGTAATCCACCAGATGTGGCTCACTTTCATCCAGGTTTCACTGAAGGCAAAACTACTCCAGCCCTTGACCAGAGGAAAGCATTGTGGTGCACTGCCACCCTTCCATTGCTCAGTAGCAGAGGATCAGAAGGAAACAGCTGGATGCTGTTATAGCTGTGTGGGGGAACCATAGGCAAAATTGCATCTGGAATATAATTTTTCCCAGTAATCAATAAATCTGATCTTTATGACCTCACCTAATGACATTTTCACACACCCATAGTATTTTAAAAGAAGGAGTTCCATGTTTCAATTATACTTCATAGGACAAAGTGCATTTTTTTTTCCTTTATGCCCTGAACCTAATAACTTTTTACATCTATTTCTATTCCTGTATCAAGACAATGAGAAACACCATTTTTTTCACTGTCTTCTTTTGTACATACCTAGTGTAAACCAGGACTAGTTAGGTAGTTTTTAATTCTTTACTGTGAGGGTGATGAGACACTGTAACAGGTTGCCCAGAGAAGCTGTGGATGCCCCATCCCTGGCAGTGTTCAAGGCCAGGTTGGATGGGGCATTCAGCATCCTGGTGTAGTGGGAGGTGCCCCCACCTACGGCAGGGAGCTTGGAACTAGATGATCTTTATAGTTCCTTCCAATCCAAACCAGTCCTCAGTAACTCCTAATAATAGTGCAGATTTTGACTCGTCAGCACCCACTGTTTCCTTCTGCAAAGCAGTTTCTGCTGCAGTGCATTATGTGCTGCAGACTCAGATTGCTCCACTGTGTGGGGATTCATTCAAATATCACCAGAGGCAAAAGCACAGCACTGGAGACAGCATCAGGAGGAACATCGTGGCACGGTTGCTGAGAAGACCACAGACAAGGAAGGATGAAAGTTGCTAGAAAGGAAAATCCTGAAAAACTAACTTGATGTGGTGGAAAGACACGGTGGTATTCATGACTCAAGGAGACTTGAATCTAAAGAGAGTATTTGTAAGAACAATAAATTATGTAGTACTACTACTCAACCAGATTAATCATAAGGACAAAAGGCCAGCCCAGAGCAGTGAATGAAACTCACCCTACACTAAGTAAGCACCTGAAGCAATCTCTACATCATTATTGTTAACTGAAGGAGGATGAGAATCCCAGAGGGCTGGAAGAGGGCAGAGATGATACCTATCTTTATAAAATGCAAGAACAATTGAGAACCTGGGAATTTATAGACTAGTCCAAATAGATTTGATCCCTAAAAAAAATATTAGAGCAAATTAAAAAAAGCACCAAACCAAAAATAAGAGGAAAAAAACATCGGCACCTATAAAATAGGATGAGAAACAACCACAAGTTTTCCAGTAGCAAACTATTGCAAATAATTCAGTTTTGTTCTTAAATAACTTCACACTCAACTGAATGACACACTGTAGAGAAAGTGAATTTTACCAAGGTTCTTTGACATGATGTCATAGGATTTCTTGTAATGAGCATTGCCTGATATCCACAGACTTTTCAGAACAATAAAGCCTTATGATATAGAAGTAACTTCAGTTCTTGCTTTCCCTCTATATAAAGACATAAAGGGAGACATATATATATATATATTTAAGTAAAAAAGAAGCACACAGCTGTAGCAACATAAAATTAAGAATAAAGGGATTGGGATTCATTCATAGTCAAGGAAGAGAGGGTATTTCACAGCTGTTTATGAGTAACAGCACCACAAGATTTATAAGCATCAAAGAAAGATTTGAAGACAATTGTGAAGTGCAATGTAGGACATCCCAGATCAGACTGATGCTTACTAAGATTCTGCAGCAGGAAACTGGCTAAAACAACTTAGGATATGAAAACTATAAAATAGCCATAATCAAAAATTTGTGTTGAGGATGAGAAAAAGAGGAAAGAAAAATACAAAATAAGGACAGAATCACAATAAAAACATTTTGAAAAAAAGCTTCATTTCATATGTCAATATTTTAAAGGATTGCACAGGGCCTCCTAAATGTATGTACATCATCTGAGTAAGAGGCAATGTTTGAGAACTCAGCAAATACAACGTGGTATCTGGTGCAAATGGTAGTTACATATCTTCAAGTACATGTAAGAAAACATCAAATAAGCAAACACACACCTGAAAGCTGACTTGCAGCCATGGATTTGGTAATAATGTAGCAATCATTTTACTAACTTTTTTTCCCCCCCAAATATTAGCACTCAAGAGAAGATGCAAATACAGATTCAGCTAGACACTAAAACATTTGATCTCACCTTCAATTTCATAT
This sequence comes from Dicaeum eximium, assembly GCA_013396995.1. Taxonomy (NCBI): domain Eukaryota; kingdom Metazoa; phylum Chordata; class Aves; order Passeriformes; family Dicaeidae; genus Dicaeum; species Dicaeum eximium. The sequence goes on from VWZP01001888.1 coordinate 2,694,059, forward strand.
AAGAATATAGTTACAGTGAAGGCTGAAATACTAAAAATACAAGAAGAAAAAGGCTTTGATTATCAAAGGAAAGGCATAAAGAACCAATAAAGATAAAAAAATCAGGAAAGCATGCAATGGCTTAGAAGAAAGGAGGGGAGGAAAAAAATCTGTAAAGCAATCAGACCCTCCCCATAAACACACAAATATTACAGCAAATCTACTACAACACATATAAAGGGCTTTTATCAAAAAAAAAAAAAAAAAAGAAAGAAAAGGGTGAAGATAACTGCAACGAGGTATAAAACAGATTGGGGCTCTTAGTGGCTAACCATACAAGATTTATACAGGGTGTTAATGAAGAATGGTTTAGATCTGGCTGGAAAAGAGAAAAGGGCTAAAGCTGCTTACTTTCTGTTTTATGTACACTTCAGACGACAAAGCAGTATCAAGCTGCAGGCAAATAAAAGTGAAAACCAAAACCCATTAGAAATAGGGAAATTATTACCTACTGGAACATTACACTTGCGAGGATGGAAATCTCATGGGAAAGGTGCTGTGGAGAACAGACCACCTTCTTCTGCAGAGAACACCATCAGAGACAAGACACTCTAGGGCAGTGTGGTTACAGATTCCCAGTGGGAGAGCCTCGTGCCTGCCCTGCTTTTGGAGGACAGGCATGCTCACTCAAGGGAGGAGGCAACACAGGAGAACAGCAGGATGAGCTGTCAGCTCTGGCTCCACTGGGGCACCGGAGCATCTTCTGCTCAACAGAATATACAGTATTTTCTCATTTTCTGTAACAGAAACTGAAAACAGGCCAACCCTTGATGGCCTGTGGGAAAATGCAAACTATATAGAATCTGACACACAGCTTTATTTGTGGTTTTCTGCTTTTCCTCTCTCTACTGCTGAATGGTTGGATACTAGAAGTTGGCTTTCGGGGGAAGGGAAATAGCAAAAAGCTTCTGGACTGGGACAGTTCAACACAGCAGCACGCATTAACAGCACAAATAAATAGTCTAATTTTATAAAGAAACTGGTTCTTATTCTTACCTACAAGAATAAGAAGCTACCAGTGGTTTTCATTTTTGCTTTAGGATTTTTTTCTTCTTTTCTTTTTGTAGCTACAAATCTTCTTTTAGCTTCTTTGAAGAGCCTCCTTTCACAGTCGGCATGGCTTTCTAGATTGTTTCCAACTTCCCTATCCCAAGAAACAGCAGGTGGGATTGTCGAGATGCCATTGTTATGGGATTCTCTTACAGAAGAGCAGCAGTACAGTGTTTTTACTAATTTTTCCTGTTACTTCTGGAGCATATGAGATGGATGAGAACATTGAAAACACGTCACTGAGGATTTTTGTGCAGTAAGCTGTGCTATGAGCAGTGGTGAATTTCCAAAGGGAGGTTTGCTGCTGCTGCTTTCTGTTTGGCTGTTCGAGAGCCTCCTGCAATGGAGAAGCCACTGAGGGAGGCAGCAAACAAGAACTGCACAAGCACAACACACATCAGACTCTCTCACTCACACACACTGGTAAACACACTTGTCATTTGTGAACAGCTCTCCAATTCCAAGTGTGTGAGCCTGATTTGCTTCCATTTACTCTCCCACAGGCAGCTTTCTTCAGACCTATCCCTACAACCTTACAAGCATTGAGGCAAAGCTAATGAAGCAAACACAATAATCTAAGATGGTTTATTTTTTAAATCAAGAAACTTAAGTTAATATTTATATTCAAAAGTTTTTTACCTCTTTCACTGACCTCCTTTATTTATTTTTAAGGACTTCTATATATTCACAACCATGTTATTATCTTAAGTAACAGTAGGTCATTCTCTTGTGGGTGTTGGAATTACTTTCTTCAAAAGAACAGAAGAGAAATTCTATACCTCAGCTGTAAAATCTCCGGAAAAAATATATTTTCCTGTTGAATCTTAGTGAGAAAACGTCAAGGTATTTCACTCACAGTTAACAGAGAACTGGCCCCAATAATTAAAAAATCATTAAAAAATGCAATTTTGTTCATACACTTGCAATAAAAAGGTTGAATTCTGTTCTCAGCTGCAATATACTAAATATAGATGAACAATCAATGATGAAATAATTCTAATAAAAAATGGGGACAAGACATCAGAAGCACCTTCTCTTGGAATAGAGGAGCATCATAATTCTAGGCAGGCCTGAACAGCAAAATATATCAAAACAGATCCTTATTCCCAACACTGCTTTAAATTTCTGTGAACTTAATGCATATTCAGAAAGTACCAGCTAGAGCTGGTACTCTGTAACTTCTCCATAACTTCTAAAAAATATTTAATACATGTAAATGTTTTAGGACTGTGATACTGACTACAAGCTGACCACAAGAAAGATGAATGGAATAATGGTACAGAAATTTTCAGGAAAGGAAGAAGACCCATTTTATAGTTTATTTAAAGCTGATCTGTAAGTACTGCTGTAACTTCACTGACTCACTAGAACTAAGTAGTGTATCAGGTGAGGACCTGCCCTCAGATGTGTTGAATATGGTGTCACATCAGATGAATTTCACCCAGAACCTAAATGGTAAAGCTCTATCTGCTATCTTACTAGAAAAGAAAAACTGAGGATTCAGTGGAAATAATTTAGTTCATATTTGAAAAATACTTTAAATGAGTATAGACATACATATGCAAATACACACACACAGACTTGTCAGAATAGAACACTGACAATCCCCTCACAAGATGCAATCATTGGATGGGTTTTTTTGACTGCTTTGCATATGAAGATAAGACTGCCTTTGGCAAGTTATCAGTTTATGCATTGTGGATAAACATTTTTGTACAAAAAGTGAATTTTCAGAGAGATGCACTATCTACAGTTGGAAATGAATTTCACCTTCCACCATTCTGCTTTCCCTCATCTAAACTGTACATATTTTCATCAGGTTTTGCACATCAGGAGTAATATCAACAGACGAGGAGAAAGTTAGACATAGATAAATTGCAGACATGTTGCTGTGCTCATTTTTAAGCTACTTTTGTGTCTTGTCATAGACTGCACAGATGTACAGGCATGTACAATTCACAAAGACTGGGTCTTCTGTAAGCTAGTGAGATCACAAAGCAAAAAGAATTTTCCTCTGCATTATTTTTACATCTTTCTCTTTCCTTCCACACACCTACTGTGTGCTCCCAGAGTACCAGAGTTGAAAAACTGAACAAATTAAAGCATGCTCACCCTGCATAGACTATGTTGCCAGTTACTGCAAACACACAGAAAGAACACCCAAATTCTGCCGTTTAACTGAGTGAAGTGCCATTACCTATGTGAAAGGAATTCCTCACCTTCTCTTTGAACATATAAAACAGATTCAATCAACAAAACAGCAGAAATTTTCAAAAGGCATCTAAAATGCCCCATTTCCCTGTTGAAATGTCACTGTTTTAGTCCATCAGTCCACCATCCGGGCCATTCAACAGAAACTCAGGGATGTGTGCTGCAGGCTGGGCAAAGCAACTCACCTCCTGATAGCAGACAAGTATCAACGTGCTGATGGACCAAATATAGAAACAAAACAACTGCAGGCTTTATCTAGTGTGACAGATGTATCAGGTAACATTTGGCCTGTTGGTCTGACCAGACCCACCAGGATTCCTGAATCACAAGTCCCTGTCTCTTTACAAGCATATGCACTAGGAAGAATTTAATTAGCACTTGCATAGCTGTTCACTAGGAATCAAGATAATTCACTGAGGTTATCTTCTGCTTCACAATACTTCACAAAATGCCTAACCTTTTAAGACAATGCTGACCCAATGGTTCTCACAGCCATCTAAATCAGGCTTATCAGGTGCAAAGGAAACCAAAGGTGCAAGAACCTGGCAGTGACTATGATGATACAAAGAAGTTCTGAACAGACTTGCTCGTGACAAAGGTGTCTGAAAAGGTGGCTGAGCAACCAGCATATCCCTAGGGATTCAAATCTCCAGGCTGGTACCAGCTGAACAATCCCTGCCAGCCTGCACCCCAACACCTACATAGCTCAGAGGTAACCAACCCAGAGAATCAAGAAAGAACAGATTTTAACGGTGACCATTTGAGGTACTAGCATTATTGTCACCTGATGGTTTAAAAGCTATAGAAATCACATACAAGTTTATATAAATGCTTTAGCAGTATTTTTCTCCTTATTTAATTTAAAACTTACTTGAGTTAAAACCAAAGGTCTTACTTGAATGACTTTTAATTATATTGATTACAATATATGAACAGCATTAATAATTAAAACATGAGGAACTACAAGAGCATTTCTACTGTTCTGCTTTTCTGTGGTACACAGGCTGAATCATTAACCCAGTACTAAAAAATAAAAAAAAAAAAGAAATTTAATCACAGTGATTAAGAAAAAACCCAAAAATACCTACCAACCAACAAAAGACCAAACCTAAACAATAGGAAGCAAATGAATTTGGAAAAAGAAGTAGAAGAAAAAATATAAAACAAGAGCATTTAGTGAGAAGATGTATTTACCCCTTCAATTCACTCTCCAAAGTTTTGTGACTGCTGAATAGAAAATATTTTCTGATTTATTTTTTCCACAGAGAACCACAAGCAGTAAAACTGACAAAATGCACCATAATGTTCAGTACCCCAAATATCAACTCAGCCAATAAAGGAAGAAGAACAGCCTACCTATTCAGCCAGTTCCATTAGTCTAGAGATACTGATGGTGTCATTTCTTCTGGCGACTTTCACATAAATGATGAAAGTAAGGGTCTTTCACAGTTTCCCCCCCACCCCACATAATTACATTTGAGCCAAAAATGTTTACCAGTAGCATCATTTGTTCTGCAAACTGTGTTAAAAATTGCAAAGCAGTTTTTGTTCAGGTGAGTCCATCCATTACTCTTCTATACATTTTTCACTGAACAGGAGTTTCAGCAGTGAACTGCCTCTCACCCCTCAGCATGCCAGATGAAACATCTAGTAAGTAAAGATTTTACAAGTCTTGGATATTAGTCCAATAAGATAATATTTCTATTCCAGCTTTGGAAGCACTGCCATGTGTAGTAACAATGTGTTCCTGAATGCTCACTGCCTGGTTCTCAGTATCTCCTATTCTCCTTTGCAGCACTTTAATGATTTTCTTGCTTTAAGGAAGAAAACATGCTTTCCAAGGACAATAAAGGGGCAAAGAAGGCTGCACTTAATTAGAAGACTAAATTTACTCAAAGTATCTCTGGATGTCTGCCAGATTCTTTTCAGGGAGACTTACTGCAATCTTTAAGAACAAAAAAAATTATAAATACATCCCAGTGAACCTCCCAAAAAATGAAATGCAACATACTCACATTTAATATACAGAAATAAATCAGTACATTCAAAAGCTATTGAGACAGAAATATCATTACATTTTAGGCATANCATTGTGTTAATGGAAAGTGTATCTTTACGAAAGAAAAAGAACCAGAGAAGTAGATTTGAAAAATTCTGCCAGCTTTGAAGAGCAGAAATCCAGATTATGAAGACTGGCTAGCTAATAATTTAGTAATTCTAGCCTATTGTTATAAATTCCATTGGTCCAGACTATTCAACATGAGCAAAAATAAAAGCAAAAACATCTCAATAGACAAAAAAGTGAATATGGCCCCATAGGTAACAGATCTCCACTCCTTCCTCCCTCTAAGAGGATGTTTGTACAGTGTCACAATTTATAGAAGCATTGAAATAATACCATGAATATCTGGTTATCTGCATTTTAAACAATGTAGTGTTTGTATTTTAGAAGATATGTAAGTTAGATTTTTTTTTTACTAACCATTATGCATTCAGTAGCTTGATCTTTTCAGAAAAAGGAAAGACATTAATTTCTTTAGAAGCAGAACTTGATGGACACAGACAACTATTTTTCTTGCACTATAAGCCTCTTCTCAATGCATCTCAGTGACTTTTTGTCAACTCTGTCTCCATTATCAGTTCAGTAAAATTATTTACACTAGGTTCTAGTGAATGGAGGGAAAAAGGAGAAAAAGAAATAATAATGAAAAAATTGCTTATATCTGATCATTTCATTGACCCAGAAATCCTTCAAACACAGATGTAATTTCAGGCACCTGAATAGTACTAAGACTCCAATGGAAATTGCTACTGGAAATGTACGAGTAGAAGGCTTTGTCTAAAATAAAGACACAAAATCTCAAGCACTAAGCAAATTGTAAGGATTCCACATATTTTAAATAAAAACAAGTACTACATTATTTTCTCACATGTTTTTATGCACTTCATTTTTTTTTAGTTAATAGAAGTTTACAGCTTTTACACTTTCAAAAGTTGTATTGAAGACAGAAAAAAATGCCACAAAAACTTATACCAACGAGGACTTAGGAATCCAAACAAGTGTAAGGAATACTATATGGCCTAATATTAAATACACTTCAGATCAGGAAAAAACCAAACAGACACAAAAACCAAAGAAACAACTAAAACCCAGATTCAAAACCCTAACAGATTCCTTCAGTTTGGAGCGGAACTCATGCCCATATTGGGTTGCTGTAGCTAATATGGAAATGAAAAACCAGACTGGATATATGTACAAATGGAACAACCACTCACTCACGCCCCTCTAAAGACTATTTGGGTGGGAGGTAAAATAAACTTGTGACATTAGCAATGTCATCAAGTAAAATAACCCACAATATGGTACCCTCCACACCTTTCTCCTTGGATCCAGTCTCAGCCCCAGACAGATTTAGTGTTCAGCCTAGGGTTAGGGTTCAGCCTAGGGTTAGGCTTTAGAAAACCACAAAGCCCAGAGTTCCAAACACACTTCAGCTAAAAAACTCTTGCCAAGTAGAAGAGAAAAGTACCACAATATGGTTCCCTCCACACCTTTCTCCTTGGATCCAGTCTCAGCCCCATGCAGATTTAGTGTTCAGCCTAGGGTTAGGGTTTAGAAAACCACAAGGCCCAGAGTTCCAAACACACTTCCCCTGAAAAGCTCTTCCCAAGTAGAAGGGAAAACCATCACAATATGGTTCCCTCCACACCTTTCTCCTTGGATCCAGTCTCAGCCCCATACACATTTAGTGTTCAGCCTAGGGTTAGGGTTCAGACTAGGTTTAGGGTTCAGAAAACCACAAAGCCCAGTTTTCCAAACACAGTTCTCATCAAAAACTCTTTCCAAGTATAAGAGAAAACTACCGCAATATGGTTTCCTCCACACCTCACACATGAAGATGGGCGAAGGAAATTTTGTCTGCAGGAGATAATATGTGCTTTAAGCCTGTAATAAGGCTTAAAGATGGACAATTGCTTACACTAAATAAAACTAAGAAAAATTATTGAAATTGAATACAAATTGCATTGAAATTTCTTCTTGAGAATTCATTTGTCAGCCTTTAGAATACAATTCAGGCTTCAACTTAGTCTCAAGAAAGGATCTTGCAATCAATAAAAGTGTCATATGTTACTGGACATCAGTAATTCTTAGAATTCTGGCTATTCAGATATCAATATCTAAGATATTCAGACATCTTAGAATTCTGGCTATTCAGCACTTCACATGTTGAGCATGCCCTTACCCAGATCAAATATTGTGTGCTTTAAAAATTTTAATAATGAAAAAATCATACAGGTATAATATGATCTCCAGGGCTAAAGAAATTGCCCTGCATAGAGTTTTATCCTTGCAGTTTATTCATTAGTTTAAAATATATTTTGTATACAACTACTGACTTCCTAAAGCCACTGTTTATATTTATTAGTTTTAGTAGAACATATTTTCTTTAATGGTTTATCTTAATACAGTTAAACCAGCACAATAGTTCACATTTCATCCTGAGACTCATTACATTGCTAATCTCAAAGATGAAGGATGGCAGCAGTTAATTCTTATATTTTGAAGCTCTTTTAATATTCATCTTCTGCTAAAAAAAGCAAACTCCCAAAATGGTAAGGTGTTTAACAACTACATGTAGTTTCCTATTTCTTTACATAGTTATTAAAATTTGAATCAACCTTTGCTCCTTTTACTATTGAGCCAACCTATAATTGGTGAATTCTTCCCACCTTGCAGAAGTGTGCTACAAAAAATACTTTTCCCCCAAAGGTGAACATACTACCATATTTTAAGTATTTATTAAAACACTCAATTTAGCCAGGACTTCCTCCCAATTAGAAATTTTCAAAATCTTACCTTTCACTTAATTGTACTTTGCTACTTTACATATTTGCATGAAAGACACAAATGTATTTTATAATGACAGTAGTTTTAGAAAAAGAGATGCTCCCTCAACTATGATCACTGTATATTGCTGTGTAAGATTGTTGCTTACATTTTTCTAAAGCCTATTAGACTATTACTTGAATGTAGAAAATCTAAGATAGACTAGTCTTTTGCTTTCTAGCCACACCACCATCAAATTTAAAAAGAAGGAACAAGATTAAGCAAGTATAGAACATTTCTACCTAAAAGTAAAATAGTTATGTACAAAAAAGTTTCAAATAGAACATCACAGTCTATAAGAAACAATGTGTCAATAAGAGCATAAGAATATGAGGAAAAATCATTTAGCTGATACAATGCTTGGAAGGAATGTCTTGGCTATAGTACTACCAGAGCTGGCACACAGTGTTTTCTTTGGAAACTGACCCTTCCCACAGGTAGTCAGGATTTTAATTTAGATCATACATAAAAAAAAAAACCAAACCTGACTCAATTGAGAAAAAGGCCATCACAAAAAAATTTCACAGAAGGAACAGGTACACTGGAAAAACTTTCAATTCTTATAAAGGAGGGCTACAGATATTATTAGGAGGCTGGAGAATCTCTCTTATGAGGAAAAGCTGACAGAGCTGGTCTTGTTTGCCTGGAGAGGAGGAGATCTTACCAGTGCATACAAGTATCTTAAGAGGAGGTGTGAAGAGAATGGGCCAGACTTGTTCAGTGGTGCCCAGCAACAGGATAAGGAGAAATGGGCACAGAGTAAAACACACAAAGTTCCATCTCAATATCAGGAAAAGTTCTTTACTTTGAGGATGACAGGGCACTGGAAAAGGCTGCCCAGAGATCCTAGGCAATATGTTCTAGATAAACCTGCTTTAGCAGGTGATCTCCAGAGGTCCCTTCCAATCCCAAATATTCTGTGAGTCTGTGATTTTGTTGCCATGAGTAAATAAAACATTTGTTGATTTGTTAAATACATAATCACAGTATTAAGCTGTTATACCCATTGATCTTTCACACTGATGATAACACACTTGGCACAAAACAGACTTCCCCATATGGAGCGTCAGTTGCAGCTATCATTGATAACTGGAGAATTTCATGGTACTCAAATATAACTACAATAATTAATTTACTTACTTTCTCATTTTAAAATCTTTATCAAACAGATGTATGTGGAAATACTCATACCTCTGCATGCATACTTCTGGAAATGTATAGCTCAGATTTTTCTTCAAGTGCCAGAAGGACTCAGCAACAGGCACATGCTGTGGGCTGCCTTGCTCATAGTCCCCCCAGATTAATACACACAGGGGGGAAAGTATTTGTGGAAAGCTGCTCAGAGCTTTCCACTGTGGCCAAGTGCTCAGCTGTTAAGGACTGTGTTAAGCCAGCAGGGAACCCTCAATTTCACACGTGAAAGGATGAAAGGGTAATTTCTGTGCCAAACCGCGGCCTCAAATTAAGAGTCTGGTGCATCTCTAATTCTATTTGACATGAAACACTCTCTCAGAAGGGTTAGGCTGAATAAGTATATTAAACTGAGCTCTATTTACTAGATTATGTATCAGAAATTGGAAACACAGACCCTGTAGCAAAACAAATTTTCTTCTTTACTCCCAAACGACTGTAAAAGAAAGAATTGCCAGAATTTAGCTTTCAGGAAATTTGATTCAAACGGACTGGTTAGTTGTTAACAGATATGCACAGATCCAAAAACAAGGACTCAGATGGCAGCATGTGGAAACAAAGGTACATCAGATTTTTAGTTCAGAATCTGACCCCCTATGCCAATTAAAGAGAATCTGGTAATACAGTGCTCAGCTAGCACATAAAGGTAATGCTATAAACATCTACACTGTCTCAGCAGATGACTAACAAGTAATGAAGAACCTCCTAGCATGGAAGAAATAAAGAAGCACAATACATACTATATTAAAAACTGGGTACACAAATGGTTTTTTTAGTGGCTTTTACTAAAAACAAAGAAACCCCCACTGTTTGACAAGACCACAAGCATTCCTCTTTTAATCTTTCTCCATTTGCCCATGGAGTACAAAACTACCAGTGTGGAGAATGAAACATAACAGTACCAATTCATATAAATAATCAACTAACCAAACAGACATATGTAAAGACTTACTTGCATGTGTGGCAAAGTTTGGCATAGGTTGAAAATGAAACCCAAGATTACTATTTTTTAACTTAAAACTTGCTCTCTGTAGGAACTACCAAAACTTCTAAGCTATCCAGGGCTGGAAGCTTTCTTTGTATGAAGCAGCAAAAGGCTGTCACATAGATCTCCTACTCAAAGCATTTAGAGAGACAACTTAGCAGCTTCTGGTTGCAATTTGTTGCCAACAGTGAGACAGCAGTAATAGTTGAGGTTTCCCAGCCACCAGACGTCTAAAAGTCATTATATGGTTGACTGACAAGGCAAAGGGTCAAGCAAATGCTCACCTTTACAGATTTGCTGTAAGAAATGAACTATTATACCCTTTTCTCTATGGAATGCTCTTTTGTCCCCTTTTCCCCCAGCTTCTCACAACCCAGCACTTCTGTCACTTCCTCTTCTGAGCTGTGTGTCATTCAAAAGACCCTAGAATGCAGAAGAAATCCAAGCTTTTAACTCTACTTGTGCCCTGCTAGTTTTCCTATTCTGTAGCCCAGACCTAGGGAAGACAATGCTAACAGAGCCAAAGCCTTTTTCTACTACAGCAGTGTGAGGCAACTAAGCCCCACTCTGACTCTTAGTTGCAGTAATTAGCAGAGACAGTCTTGAGTGTGTCACCATCCTGAGAAGCAGGAGAATGCCTTCTCTGCTTTCCAGCCACTCACTTGATGTGTGCTGACTCTCAAGGAAGCTGCTGAAGCACATTAGGAAGACAAGTGCTAGTGCCACAGCAAATGATTTAGAGATGAACCTACTGCTTCCTTCTTCCCAGGAAATAATTGGATGTTGTACAGTTAGTCATTTGTTTCTAAACCTTATTGCTAAATCTGCAATAGGAGAAGTTTCTTTAAGATTTACTCAAGCTTCAAAAGCACCAGGTATGAAAGCATTGTGAGTGTGGGGTATGTATCTGCAGAGGGACCTTGGTCCCATTTCAGGTGGTTTGAGTGACTGACAGAGTGGATCCTGGATGGCCAGACAAGGAAGGACATTAACACATTACAAAGGAAAGAAGTGGTTATTAAAAAGATGATGTTGTTTCTTTTTTCCAGGGGCCACTAATGCAAAAATAATAAAGATGAGCAATTTTCTGAAGAACATTTACAGATACAGCAAAACACTAGGAGACTGTTTTTCATGGTCAATAAGCAGCCTGCTGCTACTACTTAGGCTACAGCTGAAAAATCAGAATACATACATAAATAGAAGGTGAATTTGTGAGACCTGAAATGTGCAGCAAAATTCCTTCTTCATGCCAGAAAGAAGGCATACGAACTAGAATTCAGAATCAATATCATGCTGACAGAATGCTTCCTGGTAAAACTCCCAGCTCTTTACAATGAGTTTGTTTTTTTTTTTTATTTCAGAGCTTAGTAAGAGAGATCAAATAACATCAGGGCATAATACTTTTACTTTTTAGCATTGACTCTAACTGCTGGGTGAGATCTGTCTGAAACAAAGAGCAAATGTGGGCAGATCAGGCTACCAAGGCACTTTGGCTACCAAAGCAGGAGGTTAGCTCCTCCTAAACAAATCAGTGTGATGCACAGTGGTCTCACTCCAGGTCTGCTACTACAGTTGTTGACTCCCTTCATTCTTCCATTTGATGGCTCAGTTGTTCTATTTTTTGTGTACAAATAGGGACTCTCCGCAAAGTTCCCAGAATGTAAGTTTGCCTGATGGACCTTTACCCACTGAAAAATTATCACTGAAAGATTTACTAGCAACACTTGCACAGCATATTTGGTCAAATGTCAATGAGGCCATGAAGCTTTGTGCTAACTGAAAGACTGCTGGTAAGTTATTGTTGGGAGCAGGCTACAATACACACAGATCAAAAGTCAATATGAAATAAGGGGAGAGCTTTTCTTCATTAAGATTAGTCACACAGCATAATGAGAAAAAACCACAAATTAAATTCCTGCTTACCTGGCCTTGCCATTTTCGCAATATGATATAGTCTTTATTTAATAGTCTAAGTCAGTCATAATGAAATTAGATTTTGCCCTTCACCCAAATAGAGAAAAATCTCACATTTTTATTTCCTTGTTCTATAAAAGCATGCTCATGAAAGGCAATAGGTAAGTCATTGCAGTTCATTGCTGACACATATACCAAACAGAATCATTAAATGAAATTGTTTATGAAGAGGCTGAATTTTAAGTAGTATATTACAGCTGTAAATATAAGCCAATGACTCATTCTATGCAATTCATTACCAATCTGCTAGGCAATCAAAATTCAATAAGATTTAATCCACTGATGTTCAATAAACATGCCAAAATAATGTTTATAACAAATAACTAGAAATCATTATCCTTTGTCTACCAATGAAGACACTTATTTAAGGTGAACTTGTCAAAACCAAGAACCCACTGTACAAGTTACATAATTATTTTGACTAATTCAAGGACTCAATTTGACTTTAATTTTTAAATCTGGAAACTAATTAATTTTCATTAGCATTAGCAACATTTCTGACTAGGACATTTTTATAAACGACTTTTCAATAATTACTGGTATAATTACAATTCACATAAGTATTCAAGTGAGATTTGAATAGTCTTATTTTAAGAAGGCTTAAACCTGTGGTGTTAGTCCAGAAGCATTCAAAACAATTGCAAAGAAAGCACTTTGGTGGTATAATCACGCTGAGTTCCATGTCATGCTTCCAATTCATGTTCAAATGTGGGGGAATAGATGTTTACATTGTAAGTGAATTTGTTGGTATTGACCAAAACCACTTACAAAATCTGAAAACCTTAAGTAAGAACAGCTCACCATGTTCAACGAACAAAATTTTAGAGAAATCACTAAACTTATACGAAAAAAATGAGTAAGAAAGAAAAGAGAAACAACAAGAAACAACTCAGTTAAACAGAAAAACATAATAACTACTTGACCTTCCATGACAAAATATTATTATCTTAGAAGTGGTAAAAAAATTGTGGAGACAATCTTTCCATACCACTGCTGGTGAGAACAGATTCTGCAGAGACCTTAATGTGCCATATTGCACTAAAGTACTTCAAATAACAAACTCAGACAGTGTAGAGTTTGTTAACAAACTCAGCGTACACTGGCTATTGTCTACACTGAAGTTCAGAGTGGGTCAGCAAAACACAAAGAGTATCCTGACATTTTTTAACACTGTTGCTGAAAAAAGAATAAATAGCCTATTAACAGAGAAGTATGGGAATATATAATCTCTCCATATCCCATTTGGTTCTGAAACAAACTTCACATTAGAATTTACTCCATAATTATAAAATTATTTGTGGTCTTTGGAATGTGATAAACATAGATGCTGATCTTGAAAGTGTTTGTTTGGCCTCAAATTTCAGTCCAGACTGTGCAACTTACTTCTAGGCTTACAGACAACTCCCTCCCTTTGCAGATCCTTGGGAACAAACTGGGCAGAGGAAAGAGCTTATATTATTCAAGTCATGTGCAAACAGGGGAAGGAGGAAATTAGCAAAATTTACTAATGTCAGTGATATCACTCATTATAACAGTGATGCATAGTTTATTGACAGGCCTCCCTCAAGCAGCCAGGTCAGAAATCTAAATATACATCTCAGATTATATAAATTTATATAGTAGAAATCCAACACACTGAATTAAGCATATAGAAAGTAAAACAGGCCAGTAAAACCCAAGCACTTCAGCCTGCCCGTTGGAATTACGCTCTTTTTGCTCTTAACAGATTCCTGCACAACTCTGGTTTGAGAGCATCTGCAGGTCTGACAAAAGCAGACTCACACCTTTGGGACGTGAGCAGCTTGTCAGTCCCACAGCCTGCACAACTCTCTATGGCAAAAAACATTTCCCCTCTAGCCTTCTTTCTGAGTGTTGTCCATAATTAACTTAAGTGGCACAAGAGGATTAACAACCCTTCACAGGGCAAAGAATATGTTTAAACATTTGAAACCACAATTTCCAAATTTTTAGTGACAGTCTTGGTCCTTAAATTTATTTCTGCTTACAATCAAATTTTTTGTTTGGAGCCTGTTGAAGTTTGCTTTGGCACCAAGTGGCTATTCCAAGAAAAAAGGCTTCCACACTGAAATTCAATACACTTGATTCTGATGTTGAATCTCTTTTTATATGACCAAAGGAGCTCTTAAAATTTTATCTATTTCTTACCTGTTTTATATTCCAGAAAATATTACCCCAACTTTTAGAAGGGTTTAAAACGATCAAATGCTTCCTTTCATCATTACTTCCAGAACAATGTCTTATTCTCCCAGCAAGCATGGGGAGGATTAAAATTTTTCTCCAAATTACCTCAGATTTGTATTACTCAGAAGGGTACTTTCTTTTCCTAATACCTGCATCAGTTATTCCATAAGGTTCATCGTACTCATTAAGCCTGAGCACACTTTACACTATAATCACAGTGTAAATCATAAGCATTATGAAAATGCAGACCGTTGAAATCTCACAGAGAAGAAAAAGCAAAATATAGGTGCATAAATACATTATTTTACAGTAAAAACAATATTTTACATATTAATCTTCTGATGGACTTGAAGGTGTATCGGCCATTATACAGCTAAACAAATTTAATTTTAGTTACTTTTAAGTAGTCTATTTAAAAGTTTTGACCTTTGAAACTTACGCTTTATTAGACAGTCAGGAATAACCTTCTGGACTCCATTAAAAGTTTATTTAAGTAAAATTCAGATATTTACTATACCCTACAAGTGAGAGATACTGTGTAAGTATTTCAAATTTTACTTGTACATTTTTTACACATGCCTAACAGATGTTACAATGACCTTGATTTTATAAGCAACTTCCCTTCCTTAAGGTGTTGCTGCAGAAAAATAACCCTGTGAGGCTGAACTACAAGTCTGTGCCATTATTATCTATGATTACAGCTCTATAATAACAGTTACAGCCTTCTTACTGCCTTTGCATTATCTTGCTGTTGGCTTGCTTGGTCAATTAAATTTAAAATTAGGATGAGAACTTTAAAAAATGAAATAAAAATAAGACTAAATCTCAGAAACTCATTTAATAAAAGGAAAGTGTGTATATGTTTATGAAAATATAGTAAAAAATTTAAACTTTGAGTATTTCATTTTTCTTTTGCATTTATTTAACATAGCTATGAACTGATACCACTTAATTATCCACCTCCAAAGTACATTGTTATAATATGAGTAGGTTTTTTGGCACACAGGACTGTGACAATTATGAGGGGTGTCTGGCCAGCTCTGCTGTCCAAGAGAGATGCTACTGAACTGCCAGGGAAGCTTGCCATTGAAAGTGAGACAGAAATGAAGTACTTTAGAGAATTCAATCAAAATACAGGGAAAATGCCCACAGCATTCAGTCACCTCTCTTTTAAAGACTTTAGAACAAACGTAAAACTGTTTAAATACACCTAATAAATTATATGCTATAACTATCTGGCAGTTACAGCTTAAACAATGAAAGTCAATATATATATAAAAAAGGAGCTAAAGTCATATGATTTTACAAGTGTCATTTATGCTAGAAAATCAGTGATATAAAAGATCCTCCAGATGGTTTCACTTCAAAAAGAAAAAGAAATCCAAGACACAACTGGAGGTTTTCTAACATATTTGGCTGTGTACATAGGAATGTGTTTTATTTTATCTAAATTGTTATAATTTAGAAATGAGTGGAGGAAAAAGTAATTTGCATCTGGTTTTGTACTATACTTTTTTGATTTTGACTCATTATGTGTTTTAGTTTCACTCTATGTCTCACATATACAGGGAGGTGACTCACTGAAGATACCTGCATACATTTTTTGAGCCTTATATATAAGCAAGATTTCCTTATCCTATATTGATTAAGTTGAATATTTTTGTTAAAAGAAACAGGAACACATACGTCCTTTGTGAACTGCCTTGTTGCAAATTAATTTTTTCCCCAGGTCACTTCTTCAAACAGTCAAGATGTTTTGAAACTGAAGTTGTGCAACCAAACCTGTTGAGTTCCCTCACAGCTTTTAACTGCCCCCAGATTCAACAGGCACATGCTCTATTCCATCTCCCAGTAGCAAAAATGCATAATGTTATCAGAGCCAGAGCACAACCATATGTAGCCTCACACACCTTCTATTTTGAATAGCAGTCACAGAGAATCACTAAGCACAGTTGCACATACAAGAGTAGCTTCACCTATGAGTTACTAACTTATGCAGCTATCATTTACGGGTTTTTAAACTGAAAACCAGATCTTGACACTCTCAGCCAGAGCAGTGATGATTCCTATCTAAAACTCTGCTAAAGTGTAGCAACACAAACTGTGAACTGATCTCAGCTTCAGAAATATTTAGACCAGGAATAATGGAGAAAAATAAAATAGATTAATCCCATGCAAAAGGAAGTAGCATACAGAAGTCAACATTTGAATCACCTATAGAAAACACACATGCTTGTTCCATCCGTAAACTCATTTTTTAAGGTCTAAATATTGCAACACTACTCCACTATGCAGGGGATGGATCAATAGCCCTCACCACCAGACATGCTGCTGACGTACATTAATGATATAGCAGGACATAGAGACTCTGGGTGACATTTTTCCACACACAAGCCTGAATTTCCTGAAAAGTTATATTTGCAAAAAATAGGAGTTTGGAATGTAAATGTATTTGACACACACAGATTTCTGCTAAATTGCTGCTTGCTTCCTGTTAGAGCATTTCTTCCTTCAGATATTCTACTTGCAGCTAAGCTATTCACTACTGGATCAGGCATTTACTCTCCTGTTATTACCAGCCCATGTACACAGGTAAGTTACTTGACTGCACTTCCAAAATAACCCAAATGAAAACTGGAGCCATGAAAGAAAAGTGATTGAAGAAAATGAGAGTCCAAATAACAAGAGAGCTCTGCAGGCTGGCACCAGTTAACATCTCACTTTTTTGATTCTTTCAACATGACCTTTCTTATCTTTTTTTTCTTTTTTGGAGATCATCTCTGTCCTAACATACTGTCTTGTCAGAGCCTGAAGTACAGATGATCTGTATCCCAATGAAATTTGCATGTGATGAATTCCCATGATCTGTAAGACTGATGCAATTCTTATTATTTTAATAATAATAATGCAACTTTATTGGCTTGTACATTTGTGAGGAAACTAATTAACTTTTAAATATAGTGTCTCCTTGAGGGAAAATAAATGTGTTGGAAACTGAAAAAAAAAAAATATTGTTCAGAGCTGCCAACCATGATGGAATGGGGATGAAACTAATGAGAGTGGAAACAAACAGAAGCAACATTAAGTGAAATTTGGCTTTAATTCTGATCGTATACTTAGAGATTCTCAAAGTCTCTATCAATCCTCTGAATGACTAGTCCTTTTTAAAAAGAACAAATGCTTTTTTTCCTTTTGAAAAGGACAAACTGTACTAAATAGAATGTGGAAAGAGCCACATACATGGACAACATACCAAACAACACTAAAGAAAAAAAAGACCCCAAGTTTAAATATCAGTTTGCATCATGTTTCATTCATTACCTATTTAGTAACACTTAGGTGCTCAAATATTTATCATACTCATACCACATACTACTAAAACTTTAAAGTACATGTAAAAATAAAAGTCAATTTCCAGCTTACATGTAAAATCAGCACACTGATTTCACACTGTTCAGTACACTGTTTTCACACAATCAACACTGTTTCATAAAATTAATTCTCTAAAATCCTTAAAAAATGTGGTACCAACATTGGAGAGCAATAAAAGTAACAACAGAAAAAAAAATCAGACTTACAAAACTTTTTTGGTGGATGCAGGGGTAAGGAGGGTCCATTATAGGGACATAGAAGGTGGAGCTAATAAAATAGAAGTGTTATACCAGGCACAGTACAAACAGTCCCTGCCCATTAACATACAATTTCATCCAAAATAAAGGCTGCTGAAGAGGTAACATTTTGTTACCAAAACATACACAGCAGGTCACTGCAAAAGTCACAAGTGCCCAGAGTTGCCTGAATTCAAACTTGTGCTGTTTGCAGGGACCACCCTCCCTGAACATCAAATGCTGCTGCAAGAACCAGCCCACAAAAAACCCACATTTAGGCTTCTTTTATGCTTGTATTTCATCAGCAACTTCAACTTCTGCGCTAGTCACTGGCCTTCTCTAAAGCAGATTTGCACCAATTCTACTTCCTGCATTCCAGTAACATAAATTGTTCTCATAACTGAGGGCAAGTAAAACAATTTAGTCCTAAGTACTGAAGATAATACCTTAACTGCATACCAATGCAGAGATGTTGTGTTATTGTTGCTGATATTCCACAGATGGTACAGATTATGCCCCTGCAGTTAATGTCACCTAGTAGTACTGTTTATATCGCACCATAATCATGTCCTCTGCAGAAAAATAAGAGCAGATCTTGCAACACCCATGCAAATACCTCCCAGCTATGACAAGACAACTTGGGATCATCAGTATAGTCAAGGTAGAAACATTCACAAAAAATGAAACAGTTCATTCATTTTTATACTGTAAATTTTCACTACTCAATACTGAACCAATTTGGAAGAGGTAATAAATGTTTTTCTGTCCAAGATAAAAATGGATTTGTCTTTCACTCAGATTTATGAGTAAGTTGCATGAGTGGAATTTGAATTATTCTACCAGTCCCCTCATTTTGTTAATTAGATCATTCTCTTCAGGATAATCAAGTTAGAAAAATTAATCCTTTTCTTCTGGTAATTCAGCCATGGTAAAACGTGCATATGCAGTGGGGAGTAATAAGATCATAAGGTAATTATTTATAAAATCTTATATTCTTTTACGATAAAGAAAAAAAAGAAAAAGGAAGGAAGTGGAACTCTAATGTAAGACTGATGACGTTACTGCTGCACAGAGAAACTGTAATTTCAAATGGGACTCTTAAGAGTAACTCTGCCTAAAATAACTTCTGGCAAAAACTTGTGTGATTTTTTTATTAAGGTTCTAAAGAGGGAGTTAGTGTGAAAAACTTTCTGATGACTTCTGAAATGACAAAATACGCTCAAAAGTATAGATAGGGCTGCTCAAACATATGTTATTTCTTCATGGAAGCACAATTTCCCAATACTAACCACATCTAGTGTGGGGTTTTGCCTATTTCTAAAAAAATATATACCTATAAGGTAAAAACTTCTTCAGAGGCTTCTACGTGATAACAACTCAATGTTTTAAATATACCTTGCTAGTAACTTTGTGCACTGAAAACTACAGCAGATGACACAAAGTAATTATTTGAGACATGTTACAAGGAGACAGGCATTTAAATGAAAAGTGATAACAAAACACAAAGCAGAAAGTTTCACTTTATCAATTAGATTCTTTCCAAAGGTTACAACTTTTCTGTGCTGAATTAAGAGACTAATTAAGCTGGCTGTAATACAGATGACTAAGCATCATGACAAATGGCAAGTCTATAATGTCCCTTTTTGTCTAACTCCAACATCAAAATCCAATGACAGTTTGTGGGAGGAAGCACTGTTTTAATTTCCAGTTATCCATGTCTTTGAGAAGTTTTTGAAATCTGTGCCCTGCTCCTCAATTTCCTAATGCACTCTGGAATTAGACTAATAATACAGAATTGCTACTGAAGTTTTCTATGTTAGTTTTCTGACGAATTCTGTAGTTCAAGGTCACTCCTACAATTATATTTGCCTTGTGGGCAGGCACAGGTGCCTGGTTTCACTGTTCAGAAATATCATCTTTTTCTGGCCTGTTAGTGTCAACAAATATCACAAAGTGTAAAGAGATGCTTGGCAAAGCTGTCACAATGCATGACCTTTCTGTAGCTGAGATAGCATTTGCAGTATTGCACAAGATTACCATCTAAGAACATGTTTATTTGGCACCTATTAGAAATGGGCCACATGCCATCTTCACAGATGGCTCTAAGTATTCACCACCAAACTATCATGTAGCTTTAGAAACGTGAGAGTCAAGGGCAGGGTTTCTCATATGAGAACATTCATATGTTGTCACATTTAAGTTATCTGCCATTGTAATTCTGCTGTGAGCTAAATTAACCTTCAAAGTGTGAAACCAAATTTTGCATGCAGGTAAAGGAATACTTGTTAGAGTGACCTACAAGGAAAGAACATGAATTCAAATGCCTTGAGAATTTTCTGCCTACTGCTCACTTTCCCTCCAAGGGCTTCAAAAGTAAATACTATCCTACTGTACAGCTAAGAAAAAAAACCTGAATGATATTTCCAAAGATGTAATGCAATCTATGGTGAGTCTCAGAAACACGTGATACTGACTCCCAGTACTGTTTATTTCCTGTTCTAGACACAAAAATTTATCTCCACACAAGTTGGATGCTGCAAAGAATTGATACTTAACATGTTTCCAACAACTGTCAAATCAAGTCTGTCTGCTTGAATTTTTTTTTTCTTGAGACTTTGAAATGGGAATTTTCTAAAGCTCCAATGAACAGAGCTTTATGATGACAGGCACTGACCTGTCACAGGACTGGCCAAATGGAAAAACATCTTGCCTAATATACTTATATTAAAATAATGTAGCATTTGAGTTCACCGACATATAAAGGCCAACTTAATTCTAACACTGAAGAAAATATTGAATAATGTTCACTAATGGTAATACATTAAATGAGAAATTGTACTCATTTTTTCTTACGTAATACAGTATCAGAAGAAAGAAAAGGAAGATAGTAAGGTCTGTTATTTGAAGGATGAGTTTGCCTGTGCTGCAGAATGAGATACCAAGACTTTCAAGCCAGCAATTTGCCATGAGAAGATTCAAAACAATGTGCTTTGTTAAACAGGACTGGACTTTTTCTGTACGTTTCAAAAACGAAGAGACTCAGTCTTCTGTTCTTTCTCCTGTTGCTGATATTTAGCAATCTCAGACAAACTGTGACTGTGCCTCCAGCCCCAGTCTGTAGAATTCAGGTAATGCTGGCCTCCCCAGGGAAGTCCTTCTCACCAGTAGTTCGAGGTGCACTGTGTTAGAGACAAGTATTACAAGCACACCACAAAAAGGGTGTGCAAATGCAAACCTGTACTGGGATCTCTTTGACCAACATCACTGCCAAGAAGAGAAAAATAGAAAATCTTTTTCCATTTCAGCAGCTTGTACCATACTAGCTTCTTTAAAATAAACATTTAGGTAGTACTGTCTTGAATTCCTGTTAAATTGATTTGCCAGAAAGTTTTTTGCCCATAATCTGATTCTGGTGTTGTTTGATGAAAAAATAATACATAGTGGTATAAAATCAGACTTCAAGGCTATATTGAATGACTGAGGATACAAGAGGATAGCTACTATATTTTAAAATATTGGCCACTGAATTTTAGAACATTTGACAGCAATCTCTGTAATTAAGAAATGTGGTGCTTTTGCATGGCCATTTATTATTTTTACATATGCCACCAAACTAACATCAAAAACATTCTGAAAGGTTGCTACTGATCTGTTATTCCCCTCAGGATGTTCATGCAGTATTTGTGAACGAATCAAGACTCCCATGTATGACTTTCTAATAACAATGAGCCAATTAACTTAGACAAGAAATTTCTGTTTGGTAACAGGTTCATTGAAATATTCAAAGTCAAAAATAATAAGCTTCAAATCTGTAATGGTTCAAGCTTAGAGCTTCCCCAAAGTTATAGTTTCCCCAAAATTCTAGTTTAAGACACTTCTAAAATGAGAAATCAAGCAAATTAAAAAAAAAAAAATTAATCAGTAAACCAACTTACTAGAAAATACATGAAAAGCATGCTCAGAAGTGATTTGATACGATTCAGACAGTTTCTTATTGAAGTTTAGATATGTTTTAGTGTTTATACTCTGGAGCCAGCATTGAAAACACTATAACAGCAAAACTGTATCAGATATTTAACAACATAGAATTACAACTAAAGAGTATCATCTTTGTAACACTTGAAACCCATTGTACTGTTTGTTTTATCAGTGACAAGTCCTTGATACAAATCCTATAATAAATTATCATTCAGTTATAAAAATGCAAACCCGCACCTTCTAGTTGATATTCTCCTACATGTATACCATCATTTCAGCTGCAATTCATACATTCCAAGAGAAAGTGATAGTTTGACAACTGCCTTTTTTCTCCTCTTAGACATTAAAGAAGAATCTGATATGACCTGTGGACGTGACTACATAATTTTTATTTATGTTTCAGAAAAGCCACTCTAGCTGTATTATTTTAAAACCTTTTGTGAAATTCATGCACAGAATGTCTTACTGGCAGCTCTAATTTTTTTTTTTTTTTTATGCTTATCTGTTCCTTTTTATTAGTATGTAATTTTCAGTTTTAGTTCCTAAAGGGTGAACTGACAGTTCACCCAAAAAGTTCTGGGCCTTTTTGCCCCAAAGTCTATCCTTCTGATACTCGTAACACAACACCTTTCTCTACAGGGATAGTACCATAAAAACTTGAAAGTGATGCTACAGACAAGTTCTGGGCCCTACTTGAATTCTGCTCACAAATATCAGATTGCCTTGAAGAACTCATTGCAGTTGCAACACAAACTGATAATGAAGAACGTAATTTCCTCCTTTCCTCTCTTTGTCAGTACTAGTTTTCACCAACTATGAAATCCTAACTTTCCTAAACTGTGCAAATTGGACACTTTCAGATTGTGTTCAGCTGAGATATTTTGGTGTGAGTGATCCATTACTATTTCTGGAGTGGGAAGAAAGGTTTAATACAACTACAAACACATTTCATGAAAAAAACCCCAAAAAATCCAACTGCAAATGATTATCAGGATATTAAAACTCATGCAATGGGCTTGGTCTATGGAGCTGATACATTATTTTTATACTTAAATCTGAAACAATTTCAAAACCTCCTCTTTTTTCACATTAGGAAGAAAAAAAACTTCTTCTAGGGAAAAGAAAAGCCTTTATGATGGACATTTTATCATTGTCTAAATGTCCTCATGATGGACATTTCTATCACTTTCTACCAGATATTGGCACAAATACAAATAACTTTCTCTTCTAAGAGGTTGCATGAACATACTAACATTTCCAATTTTTCTTTACATTCATCTATAAAGTTCTAGACAGAGGAAATATATGGGCACTTTTAAAGAAATGAGGATGAGAAACAGCAGTTGTCAGGCTATTGCCAGTATCTGTGAAGGATGGGGGCATGTGGAGCAAAATCCAGTCACTGTTTCTTTTGAAGATGGCAACTTGAACTGAGTGACAAGCTATTAGTACTTCAGTGGTTCTTTTGGTACTTCAATAACATCAAAAGATGTGCTAATAGCTATTTGTAATACCACAAAAAAGGCTCAAAGCAAAGCAGCTCCTCAAATAAAGTGAAATTTCCTCTCCTTCAAGGGAGACCAGTACAGGTTTCAGAGAATGAAAGAGGTAAATGAATCAGTCTTTTAATGACTAAGTCATTACATGAGATCACTTATTCTAAGAGTTTTCAGGTAGGTTCTAAAACCTCAGCACTGGCTGAATTAAGCTGATGATGAAGAGCCAGGTTAAAATAATGTTTTCTTTAACACAAAAACTGTTGGAACTTTCTCCTCCTGTCCTTAATCTGCACTGTCTACAACCTCAGTTAATAGCTGCCCTCTACCACCTCAGGAGCTGCTCGAAACATGACTGTAAAAGGCTTCAAGAGAACTGCTGGACAAGTGTAACACACTGCTACAAAATATTTGGCTTAACTGGGATATGCCAAACTGGGACTGCTATTTTACTAAGAATTCCCAGAAAACTGATTCAGCTAACAACATGGAATAGCAGTAAGTACTACTGAAAAAAACCCCTAGTAGCAGGAAATAAGCGTAAATGGGATGATTTGGATAGAATTAAGTGGGTTTAATGAGGCAATAAACTGAAATAAATTGTTAAGCCTTATCCTTTAATACATCAGTTATCAAATGCACAATTAAAGGTTAGACACAGACTTGAAAATGTGTATGTAACACTCAAGTGTTAACAGAAAAAGAAAACCAACAATAACCAAAGGGAGTTAAGAGAGAGCACGACAGAGACATAGCTGCCCTTTTAATTTTCCAAAACCAGAAAACTCCAAGATTTTTTCCTCAGAGGAAATATGATCTAGAGTTCATATAATACAATAACAAAAAGTGATAAATGCAAATACCAGTGGGAACAAAGTGATGATACTTTCCTTTTATGAAAAACTGGACAAAAATTCATGCAGATTCCTCAGGCATCAGCTCATTTTGAGGTAGCTTGCTCTTCTGTTCCATTCTCCTACCCCACTCAAAGGAATAGTTTGTTTTGAACTTAACTTGAAAATTCATATTAATGGGAAATCAAAGTAAGAGAATAATTTATGGAAGGTCTCTCTCTAACACAAATCTTGTTTAGGAAGACCAAGAGAAGAAGTAGACAAATACGTGCTTTTTGAAAGTGTGGATAAGGAGACTAGCCTGCAAATCCCAAAAGCAAAAGAGAAAACTGGAATCCACCTCTATGTTAGAGACCAGTCTTCATCCAAAAAGCAAACTTCCCCCAGTATGACAGGGGTCTGTTGGAATTATTTTGTATATTAGTCTGAAAACTGGGAAAACAATTGTGGAAAATAATTTTTGCTATACCTTTCTGACCTTCCCCTATTCTCTAGGGAACAAACAAGTAAGGAAATAGAAAATAACTTATATTCTCTACTGCAATATTTTGGCTATGTCTCATGAAAAATAAAAATACAGTTCCTTTGATAGTCTTACTAACACCTATTAATATACTAGCTTTGGAGCAGAAGATCTGGTTAGTGAAACAGATTTTATGTTAGAATATGGTGCCAAAAAAGAGAGTGTCTATAGTATCTCATTGAGAATATATATTTCACAAGAATTAGGCAAACCACCACTTAAAAAAAAAAATCAGCATTTACAGTGTTCCCCATGCCTAATAAATGTACCGTTTGATCAAATTTGCATGTCTTCATTTCTTTCCTGGAATTTCAAAATATGCCTGCCCATATCAGTAACTAACAGTGACTAGTGTATTATTCCTACTAGCTTTTTCATAATTTCTCCACAAATTCACTACTGACCAAAAGGTGTTGCTCTAGAAATTTAGTCTGGACTGTCTTGATGTTACACACAAACTTCAAAACCAGCCAAAACTCAAAGGCATCAGAGCAAACAGCCACTTTGGTCCTTGTGGGGGGAAAAAAATCCCATCATTATTTTGGACTTAAATATGAAATATTTTTCAAGGAAGTCTGCTTCTATAAACTCAAGTCCATTGCTGTTTATCTAATGAATCCATATATCTGTATTTGGGGTGGTTGTCCAATTCAAACCATTCATTAAGGGTCACCTGTAATTAAACAGAATTAGAGAAGAAATAAAGAGACCACAACTTCATTTTTCTGTGTTACAGAAGAAAGAAGCCAGATGGAGATATAGAGGAAGAAATTTATTCTGTGCTATTCTGCCAAGAGAAAAAGCAATTCAGACAATTTCATAGGAAATCAGTCCCAGTGCACCATTTAATAGATTAGAAGCCTTTGTGTAAAACAGCATTCAATCTATTGTGGGTGTCAGGCTTAAAATCGAACAGGCAATTACACACATCTAATTCAGAAATAAATTATTCCAATTGCTTGAAAGTACCTATAAGAATGTATGCTTCATGGAATTCAAAGAAATTAATAAAACCCAAAAGATTAATAGAAACTTCAGAAAGACTAGGGAAGTTATACTGTGCTCTGAATTTTTACAGTGACCAGTTCATCTTTCCACTTCAGCTGGTTGCTCTGACAGTTCACATAATTTAGAATTAAATAAAAGAAGATGTATCAGGCCACCACTAACTAAACCTAAACAGCAAAACATTAAACTGAAGAAATCTACAAATCTTTATTTATTTAAAATTCTTTAATCACAGGGCTGACACAAAAATAATTCTCCCTCAAATTTTCTTTCAGCCTTGCGACTGCTAAGACCATCCTTGACTTCATGCAGCAAAGGTACAAGGGAAAAAGAAAAATTGCAAAGGCACAAACCAGGCCTCCACTTGTCACTGATGCACAGGCTCTAGCCTAATAACATTTTCTAAGTCTACAAGCCTTTAATGCTAGGAAAATTTTTTTCCAAGTCATTCTGTCTTATGGTGGACTTTTCTAGAAGCGCTATGTAAATCCTTTCAAGAAGGAGTGACAACAGTGTGGTGCTTTTGTTTGTTCTTTGAAGTAGTAACAATGTAAGGGTTAATCACTCTCATCTCCTGAATTAGGGAACAGTTGCTGTGCTTTGGGCAGAATTCCACTGTTGCTTTTGTAAATGTACTAATGAGCCATTGTCATAGTGGTGCCAACCTGGCATTAGCAGTCACCATAAATTTACTGCAAGAACACTGCTGTTTGTAATTAGCTCTTCATTACACAATCAGGTTGATTTAGAGAAGCGCTCATATGATTTGCTCAGCAAATGAAGCAATATAATTACACCTCAGTTGAAATCAACAAATTAGACTGCTGTTTGCAATTGGCTGTATTATATGCTGTTAGCATGCTAGCAATTGCAGGCCTGCTGTGGCCTTTAGCACTTAAATAAACTAAGCATAATTAAAGTACTGAATATTTTTGAATTTGCAAGATCAGCTGCGTAATAGTCACAATTCTTTGCAATCAAAAAAGCAGCCAAGATTTATATGCCTTAAACCCTCCATAAGCTTAAGCTCTCATGTTGATAGCACCTAACAATTCATATAAAAATCACTTAAAATTGCAGTGAGGATATAGTCAAGGGGGTCACCCTTTGCTTCATCCTGATTTATTCTGCAGTCAGCCCTGAAGACTTCAGTCTACTCGGAGCAAAAGGAACAGGGAGATATTAGCTATGTCTTTGCTTTTGTTAGTAAAAGGAAACATAATTTTTGCTTCTTACATTTCATAAACCATTTTAGAAATGTCTCCTTTCCAGGTACATAACATCAGGTCAGTCTCCTGTATGAGTAAAAGCAACAGAGGATGCAAATTCAACTGTTTAAATGTCGCAAAAATGCCTAAATGGAGTGGTTAATCAACAGGAGTTCTTCCATACCATGATCACTTGGGGCTAAGCTGTAATGGGATACAGGAAAATGCAGTGCTCAGTTTATATTCAGTTTTTTATAAGACACACACTAACATGAAGAAGCTAAACCATTCCACAAACATCAGACATGCAGACAGATGATAATGTGTTGAAAAACCCCTTGAAGCCAGCATGCTTAGGAGGAAAAGTCTGGTGTAATTAATTATATTCTGCTACTCTAATGGATCAGCTAGAAATTGGAATGTCTGGAAGATACTATATTGACAGACACTAAGGAGGCAAACCCCATAACAAGTCCAATATCTGCTATTATGAGCCAGCTTGATATATTCACTGCAGCAATGAGGGATAATCGACTTTCCCACTTTGTTTTGGCAGAACTTTACCAGCTACCCTCCTTTACACTCCTGGCAGGGCTACTACATTCTATGGGGATTTGGGATTGGGTTAGCTTGCCAGAAGAGATGTCAAGTAGCTCGGTATTTACAGTCCATATGCATGAAGATCCTACTTGAAAAAACAAAATCCCAATCCAAAATAT
This sequence comes from Dicaeum eximium, assembly GCA_013396995.1. NCBI lineage: Eukaryota > Metazoa > Chordata > Aves > Passeriformes > Dicaeidae > Dicaeum > Dicaeum eximium. The sequence continues at coordinate 2,721,996 of VWZP01001888.1, forward strand.
ATTGACCAACAATGATTTGAGCTGTTGAGCATCACTAAAGCATTTGTTTTCCTTTAATATTAAAAGGTTACAGTAAGACATTTATCAGTGTAACTAGACAGATTCAAACCTCTCAGTGTTTGTCATTCCAGCATCCAACTGTGCAGCAAAAACTCTTTTATCATCCTGGTGGGTTTCTTTTTGTTTTGGTGTCTTGCTGGGGTCTTTTGGATTTTTTTTTTTTTTTGCTTGTTAATTGGAGATATTTTCTGTTTTGTTTTGGGTTTTTTTTTGGGCTGGAGGGTTTGGCAGAGAGTAAATACCGTCTGATATTTGTGGTCTGATTAGGGAAAAACAGTAGTATGCTACAATTTAAATGGAGACCTCAATGACTGACATGCTAATGGATATTAAAATACTTGTGAGTAGGAAACTACTAAATCAGCAATGACTTCATTAGCAATGCTATTTATATAAATTTCAGGTCAGGATACAGGACTAATTAATGATAAAATACATTGGTACACAGTGAAGCAAACTACATGAAAAGTGAATTTTTACTTTATCATAAGCAATATTCAACGTTTGAATAATTTCATGCAACTTCCATGTAGATTTTGACATTTCCTATATTCTATATTTTTGCATATTTTTTATTTCAGTAAGACAGACAAGAATCACATGAACATAAAAAGTTCAGTAAGAGAATGTTAAGAGGAACATCTGAAGGGATAAAAAGCACTGCTGAAGCATTGAGGGATTTTTGGGTTTAGCAGTTTTTGTATTGTTTGAAATGATCTACACTTGTCTCCAAACAATAAATGCACAACAATTTCGAAAAAGAGACAATGAAATAAGTTCACCTGGTCAAACAGCAAGGCATCAAAGCCTATTTAAAATATGGTTATACTCTAAGTCAAATCTAAATGATTCAAAAACCCCATGTGACTAGAAAATCAAGTGCCCTACCTCACATGGGCAGGACAGAAAAGAAAAAAAGATGTTGTGGAACAACGTGCAAAAGTGTATGTGCCTAATGATAAATTCTCTTCCAAAGAGGAAAGCTTGCCAAAAAGTGAGGCTACTGTATATAACCAATCAGACATGAAAAGAGCAGAAATCTGCATATTCAGTGGCATCTGCATCCACTGTAAAAAAGTTAATGGTGATTTTCACATTACATGTCCCACTGAGCACAGATATGGTGGGAGATCTGACTCAAAATTAATCACTAGTAGGAGAAGCTATAAAACAGTCATAATACAATCAGTATCATAATGTCAGAAGCAGAGGCTGTCCTGCGTGGGATTTAAGGGAATACTAACATGAAATGGCTGAACTGCAACTCCAGTCCACAGCTATCAATCAGCATCTGGACACTAGGAAAAAAAAAAAAAAGGTAGCAAATACAGCCTCGGTATTTCAAAAGAGTGTGTTTGCAGGATCTGGGCTACTACAGCTCCTGAAGTCTGACACCAGTATCAAGAAAACTGACAGAAAGTGGAAAAAAAACCAGAATCAATGCACATATGGATCATATATCATACTATAGTATCTACACATTGTTTTTAGCAAACAAAAATCGAAAGCAACTGAAATACCAGGGAGGGAAAATTCCTTTCTTGAAAGAATTATTGTCTAATCACAAGATTAATGACAGGCAAATGCTAGTTTTCACATCAGAGCAAAGACAACACCAATTCAACTTACACATATATGATTCAGAACAGAGTTAATAGGGAAATTACATTCCTTTTGCTGACAAAACCCTAGTAAAGGAGACTAAATTTTTTCATCAATATTTAGATGGTAGATGGATTTCAATGCAGTTCAACAAAATAAGTCACACAGGAAAGGAAAGGCTAACTTCAAATATGTGTGAGACTAAGCTGACAACTACTGTACAGAAAATATATTGACAATAGATATAAACAGGCATCTCAGTGGAAAAAACATCTTAATGATCACCAGGAATCAAAATAAGAATCAGAATGCAAGGAATATATAAATCCACTCAAATCTGTTGTGTGCCCAAATCTTTAGTAGTATCTACAGCTCTTCCTCTACTGCCACCCAAGATGTAAGACAGATAAAAACAGCAAAAGGAAAAAAAGAGATGTTAGAAATAAGTATTTCTGAAACAAGGAATGGTAGGAATGTTAAGCAAACCAACACTCTACAGTGCAGGAAAGGGATGACTGAAGACTGAAGGCAAGCCTTAAGTGTGAAGTCATGAATGACAGACAAAAGGCGATAACCCTGCCTTTGTTTACTGATTCTCTTTTTGGAACTGGCAAGCTGGAAAGCAAAAGCAACTGACCTAAACAGATACTTGTTTTATTCCACATGCATTTAAAAAACCAGAACTCAGTGCTACAAAGCATTGTTCAAAATAATGACACGAATTTCTAGAATGAAAAGGTACCAAGTTCTAAAAATAAAGAAATTAGTACTTCAGCCTCAAAAAGTTAATAAGACACAGATGGTTGAACAAGTATTTCATTTAAACATAATTCCTTTTTTGACCCGTTCTACTCTCTCAAAAATGTTTTATCAGCCTTTGGAAAGGGGATGCAGTGCATTGGTCTGACAGTAACACCTATATTCCACCAGAAGTAAGAAATAACTGTGCCCCAGATATCCAGTACCATTTTAATGATAAATAACTTTTACTTTTGGCCAATGGTATCCAGTCACCTCAAGAGCAGAAACAGAACAATAAACTGTAAGAAGAGTGCTGATCTTCTGTGGATATTCAAAAGGGGAAAGCATAAGTTTTTTTGGTTTTCCAGTTACTTCAGAATAACTGAAAGTTCTTCTACAAGTAATAATACTTTTTGCTACCTATATATCTGGTTAGTACTCTTGTTTTTATAATTTTTCAATTAGATAATCACAATAAAGTCAAATTGAACACTGCATCTAGCACTAAAGAGAGCTTCATTTATCATGATGTTGTACTGTAAAGGATACAAGCAAGTGCAAAAGTGAAGTCACCAGTTGTTTTAATGTGTTCATTTAAGGTCTGATGTGCATGATGACCTGTTTTGAGCAAAATTCAAGTTCTGAGTATGCTGTTCATAGGAGTACAAAATATAGGCAACAGCTGATCCTGAGAGTGTGATAAAAAGACCACTTTTTGGGGGATAAATATTTTACAAAATTCAAAAAGAATAATGATGATGATGACAGCATAAGCTTATACTGTCATTTTTACACTGGCTGGTGACTATTACATCATGGAGCAAAAAAAACCCAACAACTTTCTCCTTTTCATCTCATGAGCATTCAGACATTTGATTCTAGGTAATTTTAAAGATACTAATATTTCTTTACTAGGTGATTTATACGACTTAAAATCTGTATTTGCATTTGCTATTTTTGTGTGCTTGTCACAGATATAACAGCTCTTGATAAATTCACTTCACTACAAGAAGCTGTTATAACATTCCTCAGGTGAGAAGGAAACATTTTATAACATTTTAAATACCCAGTATGAAAAACAATTGACTTAATACCTTTGTAAGAAATGCTTTCTTTAAAATCTATCTGTAATAATACTGAGTTTCTGACAAAACTTGTCTTAAAAAGACCCTAAGTATTTCATACAAGCAATGTGCTATGAAAGTTGTTTTGTAGAAGTACAGTCTAGAGACTTTTGCAAGCAACTTTGTTAATTAAGCCAGCAATACATCAGAATATCCACAGTGGAAAATATTCAGCTGTGTTTACGCATTCAACCAGACCTGGCAGATCTTAAATTTGCATATTCAAGATTTACAAAAGATAAAAAAATACAAGGGGGGTGTGTAGGGTAAAGGGGTTGTTTATTTTGCTTTCCACTAGAACCTAATGCATGCAGACTAGCAGGGATAAAAAAGTACTTTAAAATAAATTAATGTGAGATAAACTTATCTAATATACACAAAGACATATATAAACTACACAAAATAATGAATTAATTAACAAATAAAGTTATGAATACTAATAAAGATATTGCTACTTTCACAATAAAAAAACCCTTTCAAAAACAGTAAAATGTATCTATGCAATCCTAACATAACTATTAAAAGAGAACAGTTTGCTACTCACAGATTTGGCTTATGTCTCAATAAATATGAGGTCAAATAAAACCACAAATACTTCTAAGTGGACCTAGGGACATACAAAAAGCTGAGAAAAATGTTACAGACCTAAGAGCTTTATATAATAAAAATAGTGTGTGTATACTGTGCACTTATGAAAACGCTGTCTATGCAAGAACAGATGTAAAAGTAGTAGAAAAAAACATAAACATACACAACATGTTAAAATACTGTTTTTATTTTGTACTGTATTCCTTATCAAATAAAAGGGATACTAAGTTGTAACTGCATTTCCTAGCACCTTTTTTTTGTTTGTTTTTCCTTTCCGGGTAAGTTCACCCAGAAAGTTTAAGCCTCTTTTATTTTTTCAAGCACACAAAAGTTTCTTCGAGGTCTCTTGCAAAATGTCACCAATGTGATACTATGTTTCCACTCTTTATCTCTCACAGTTTCATGTCAGAAATAAAGTAGTTCTCTCTCAGTTTCCTATCATAAAGAAAGTAATTTGCATTAGCACTTTTGGTTGTCATCTTCACAGTGCAAACAAAACTGCTAACTAGGGAGGGAGGTGGCATGATGCTTTGATATACACTACTGATTTTCACCTCCAAAAATTAAGTTTGACTCATGTTTCATAACTGGAATAAATTTGGTTGCCTGGGTCATGATGACGTATCCTAGGAAATGACAAGAAAAAATGAGCAAAACTTTCAGATCTAAGGAGTCCAGGAATTAATGTCCGTACACAGCTGAATGGGGAATTAATTGAAATTAAATGAAGTTTCCAAACCATGATTCAATTCTAACAAAAGTGCTCTAAGAAGTACTGAGACTGATGGCATACACATTGACATTCATGCTCTAGAAGGAAACTCTAGGAACCCACACAAGAGCGTAGGATTAATAGTGCACATTAGTATGAAACAGGAACAGTTTACTGCTTAAGTGATCATTTCCTACTTGGAATACCATAGTTTTGGGAACATATAGTGTTAGAAAATTTTGCAAGCTACTTCCATAGAAAACTATAAGCATTTCTAACAAGGTACTACCTGTTACGCAAAATGAGAAAGGAATTAAATAATTCATGAAGAGAAAAGCATACCTGCCTCACATAATGGCAACCTTCATTCAGACTAAGGCATTGTTTAATATTTGACATATTGTTACTACTTACCTTTAAAAGACACAATTAATATTAATTGTTTATGAGAAAATCCATTTCTTTTTATTTTCAATGTACTTAGTAGTAATTCCAACATGCATCAGTTGAGACAGGAAGCATACTAGACATCCACATAAACACATCTCAAAATAGTTCTTGCTTCAGAGAGCCTGGAGCTGACTGCAAAATCATATGACAGGATAAAATGATAACTAAAGAAACTCAGCCCTAAAGGGGCCATTGGCATTTCTTTCTTTTACTTTACCTTGCTGCTGCAGGATGTGCATCTGTTCACTCACTAGGTACTTCAGTACATCTAAAAGCATTTTGAAGAAATATTTAAAATGTAATCTCAGCAATAGTTTAACAGTATGTTTCTAAAAAAAAGTTTTCCTTGTGTCAGAATTTCAAAATTCCTGCCTTTTCTGGAGGAACTAAGAGGATTTTGCTGCTGTTGTTAAAGGGCAGTTAAGAACTACCTAGAACACAAAATGTCTCAAAAATTTAAGATGAATACAGATGCTATGCTCTAAATTTCAGTAGACAATTTGTTTAAAAACATTAAAAGCCAAATTTGAGTTAATGACTAAAATAGGAATAAATTTTGGGATACAAGAGCAATTAGGCTTAACTAAGTCAGAGGGTAGGCAAGACTACCATACACATATACCTGCTGAATACAGACTTCTGCTAAAATTATCTGCTTTAATTTTGCTTATACACCCTGCTTATTTGTCACAACATCTATGCAAACACATATGAGTTAAAGACTGCCTCCATCTCTAGTATTATTGAAGCAGTGGTTAAGGAGCAGATAGGAGCAGAAAGGAATAAAACCTTTATTTTATTCAAAGAACTACGTTTTTTTCTCCTCTCACTTGGTCAGGTCAGAAGCCCTTAGCACTCCATTTCCACATGCACCATTGTAACATCATTACAGATTAAATTAAAAACAAACAATCCCAACCGAAAACCAAAATAAGGATATTCTTGGATATAAGGACAGAGCTTTAAAAGAAACTGCACAGAGAACACAGCTTTCAAGAAAGGAAGGCAAAAAAGGTTAAGAGCAAAAGACTGCAGTGTCTGAACAGCTAAAATCAACATTCACCTCCCAAGGTAAATGGGTTATTCAATGCCATAGCAGCATAGTCCAGACGTGTGACCCCATTTAATGCAGAAATTATACATGATCTGCATCTTAGAAGTCTGATAGATGCTGTATAGTTTCTTGCTCAGTGTTCAAAAGAGCAGTACATTACATATTACGGTATGATATGAAGATTACAATATAATACAAATATAAAATATGCCATGTATCCAATAAATATAATTAATTGCTATAAAAGTATGTGCTTTAAAAGTTAAGAAGGTGTTTTAAATAACCATAATGGTCTGAGATGAAAGTTAAGCCCTGTTAAGAATTGTTCATGCCTTTTTCACTTTCTTGCTTCAGTCATGACATACAGTCAGCTTAAATCACTCCTGACAATACTGAGGAAAGGCTGCAAGAGCAGCAGTTAGGAACTCTGAAAACACACAAATACTTTACTGCCACCCTGGGAACAATTTGTGCCCGACACTAAAAAACAGTAGAGTCTATCACACCAGGAGACAGCCCCAGATGGACTGCCAGCGTCAAGAAACAAAACTGGGGAAGTGCTGGCAAGAAGGGGAGAAGTGAGCAGAGCCTGTAGTGAAGCCTTTATTGAGGTTTCAATAAACTACGAACTAGGAGAGTAAAATGCATATGGTAGAGATGAACAGGAAGGAGTTCTCCTATTAATCTCTACCATATGCATTTTACATTTCAGCTGCAATGCACAACTTTTTAGAAAAAAAAAAATTTCATAGTGAGAAAACATTTAAAAAGTTATGACTGGGTTTAATGATCAAGTACCCCAAGTGTAAGGCCTCTCATTTACTTTCTTTCTTTATAATGTAATTTATGCTATGATGCAACACTAGTATACTGACCAGTATTGGCAATGTGTCCTGAAGTGTCACTCTTGGTAGCACTCTTCAATTTATGGAAAGGTTAAGCAGTTTAATAATATAGTTGAATAATTCTATTAAAAACACATTAGGTGCTCAGCTACAGTTCTGTGACCAAAATAACTTTATCATTTTAACTCTTCAGTCATAGTCTACTATTTTAATGATTTATCGAATTCTTTTCAAGCCTAACTTTTATGCTGAGGCTAGACATAATCTGAAATAAATCACTAATATAATGCCAATAAGGGCAGCCAAGTTAGGGAAGCAACCTGCTCTACAAAGCTGCTGACCTTCCACTTCATGTTAGGATTGTTGACCTTCCATTGATTCACCCCAGTGTTTATCTTGCATTAAACAGTAAACGAAAGCCATTTAGAAGATTGTTTCCCTTCGGTGTGGGCAGTTTTATCAGTATAAAAGCATTTATACTGTTAACATTTTTCCAAAAAAAGGGACTTACATAGCTACTGTAACAGCAGTACAGTGACCCTCAAGGTATTATAAACTGCAGAGAAAATAGCCTTAAATTACTTAATTGTGCTCAGTGTAGGCTGAAGAAAAATGTATGTCTTGCCTGAGCTCCTGTAGTGACCTACCTGAGGCATGCCTACCCAAAATACTTCTCTTACGGCTTGCAATGTCCACAGAAGAGAGCTTAAAACACAAGTTAAAATTGCAGTGGCCACTAAAACATAGGGAACAGAGAAATACTTGGTCATTCACCTAAGAGCTCTATTCCCAAGACAGTGGGTATTCAACAGTAATAGAACACAAGTGTAATGGGAAGACACTGAACTTCTACAAGAAATTGTGCAAAAGCAATTCAAACTTTGTTCATTATTCATTGTTTGTGTTGCCCCACTAGAGTATACCACACTTTACACACATCTTGTTTTCCTTGCATCCCACAGCCAACAAACATTCATTTTACTGTTCAAACACTGGAGTGTTAACATGTGCTTTGAGACACCACAAACTGAACGTATTCAATTGCTGTGTGATAATCTGCTGGCAAGGCAAGAGATCCGATCAGAGCGCCAGGGAACCGTGTACAAGTTCAAAACACAAAACAAGCATAAATGTATGCAAATCTCGAGGCCCACCTGAGAATGTTCCCACATCAAATCTCTTTTCCCAGCTCATATTATGTTAACAGTAAGACGTTAACGTAAGATGTTCTGCGCTTGTGGAATATTGCTGGATACCAACAGCAGCGATACTGGCTTGGCATGAAGCTTCTCAAATGCATAATCTTATCTGCTGGGTTAGCATTCCAGCTGGCTAGAGGTACTTCTGAGCAAACTAGTGAATGAGATGCTTCCTTTGCTATGAGACTGCCATATAAATCAACAGGAATTTTAAGGAGGCTAGATTCAATTAGATAATATATTGTTGGCTTCCTGGTTGAAAAATTATTTGAAAACAGACCAAAAAAAGTTAGTTTATTACACTGACAAATATACTGCACGATATCAAAATACCATACAGACAAGGATGATTTTGGAGTTAAATGTGCTCACAGATGTCCAATATCAAGAGAAGAAAATCAAGACAGATCTTAGAGACAATTTAAAAAGCTGGAAACAGGATTAAGGTATTAAAATCCTTTCTCCTCCTAAGACATGACCCAATTAAAAGTAAGTTTCTTATACCAGATTGCTCAGCAGAAAAGGGAGAACTAAATCTGTTTCCCAGAAATTACTTACATTTAATTGTTTCTTCCACTTCACTTTTGGTCAATTTTACCATTCCAAAACCAGCAGAAGCCACAATACTTAGCTATACTGATCAGACACCAAATAAAACTTATCAAAAGTAGGCATCACTCATTAGCTTTCCGCATAAAATTAAAATGCTTTTTCTAACAGAAGCCCACTGTCACAGAAAGAAACAATGTAACCAACATAGAAATCAATGAGATGTATTATTCTCTGTTTTTTTTATTCAAATACCAAGTTTTTCTTTTTCTTTAGCTCCCAAATGCATCTTGGAACACAGCCAGCTAGCCCTATGAACTCAAAGAACACAGGATGAAAATCATGATGCTGCATTATATGCCTTTGCATATATCCAGGATATAATCCATATAAATTATGAAATTCGAATTTAAATGGCAAAATACATAACATGAAAGTAACAACACCATTTTGATGCTTTTTTCTAGATGCCATCTTATCCAATAGTGTTCCCTACAAGTTGCCCAACAGAAAAGAGACAAGCATTGGCTAGATCTATATAAAGCTGGAAACACACTTTCCTGTTGCAATGATTACAAAGATAGTTTATTTCTTCTTGTTTCCGCACAATAAATTCCTTACTTATGTTTCACCCTAAGGTTTATTTGCTTTTCATTATCATCACTTGCACAGATTTTTTGTTCAATTTAAGAAGGAAACTGGCTAGATGAATATTATACTCTCTTGGCTAATTCTTCTAGCTTACTCCTCCTCATACATAATCAATCTTCCCTAAGCCTTTCCCTGTAAAACAGGCAATATACCACAGAACAACATGCCTTCTGGGATGAAGATTACATCACTGACTTTTTACCTTAACACATCAATCACTACACTTCCATTCTCCTTGACAACTACTAGTCCCCTAAAGCCACAGAGAAAAACAGTGGAAAACAGCATTTTATATCATCCCAGAGCTGCTTCATCGGAGACCCAGAAATGAGCCGCTTTGCATCTCTTTGATTTCTCATGGTTTAATCTAAGTATTTTAATTAGTCCCAGCATTTTCTGAGTCTTACACAAAGAAGGAAAATCAGATTTCCGGGTCATTATTATGAATCGCATTACTCCATTTCCTTCTGCATTCACTATGCTTGGCTACTTCTGGGTGCCAGCCAGGCAACCATCGCTTTTGTGACACATGGCAAGGCAGCTGCTCAACTCCTCGTCAGAGATACTGACCTTGGTCCTGAAGCAACTCAGTGCTACTTAAACAATAGTGGGTTGACCCTGGCTGGACACCAGGTGCCCATCAAAGCCTCTCTGTCACTCCTCTCCTCAGCTGAAAAGGCCAGAGAAAACGTAAGGAAAAGCTCATGGGTCAAGGTAAAGACCAGGAGAAATCACTCACCGATTCCTGTCATGAGGAAAACTCATTCAATTTGAAGAAATTAGTTTAATTTATTACCAAGCAAACCACAGTAGGATAATGAGAAAATAAAACCAAATCTTAGTATATCTTCTCCCCAGTCCTCCCTTCCCAGATTCAAGTTCAGTGCTGATTATCTCTACCTCCACCCCCTAAATGGCACAGGGAGACACGGAATGGAGGCTGCACTTTCAGCTTTGGCTCAGCCACTCGTTCCTTCCTGCTCATAGGGAGGACTTATCACATTCTTCCCCCGTTCCACTGTGGGGTCCCTCCCATGGGACACACTCCTCTACCAACTTCCCCAGCCTGAGTCCTTCTCATAGACTTCATCTCTTCAGAAAGTGCTCTAGCATGGGTCCCTTCCATGGCATGCAGTTCTTTGGGAACAGACTGTACCAGTGTGGGTGCCCCATGGGGTCACAAGTTCTGCCAGCAAAACTGCTCCAGTGTGGGTTCCTCTCTCCTCAGGTCCTGATAGGATCATGCTCCCCACTGTGTTACAGCATCCTTTGCCTTATGGTGGGGCTCCTTTGGGTACATCTCTGCTCCCCCATGGACCTCCATGGGCTGCAGGGGCACAGCTGCCTCACCATGATCTGCAAGGGAATCTCAGCTCTGGCACCTGGAGCACCTTCTGCCCTTCCTTCTTCCCTGACCTTGATGTGTGCACAACTGTTTCTCTCACATATTCTCACTTTTTTCTCTGTCTGAAATTGCTCTTGCAGTTAGTTAAATCTCTTAATCCCAGGGGCACCGCTACCAAAACTGATGGGCTAGGCCTTAGTCAGTAGCATGTCCCTCTTGGAGATGGCTGGCATTGGCTCTGTTGAACCTGGGGGGAAACTTCTGGCAGCTTCTTCCAGAAGATAGCCCTGTAGCCATTCCCACTACCAAAATCTTGCCACTCAAACCCAAATACAAAAATGAAAGAACATCAAATGCCTGATTCATTACAGTAATATTTCTCATGAAGGCGGAGAAAAGCAAGTGCTGAGACAGTTGGGCCTGTTTAGTGTCAAGAAGGGACAGCTGAGGGGACACCTCATCAATGTCTGTCAGTGTCTGATGGGAGGGTGCCAAGAGTTTGGAGCCAGACTCTGCTCAGGAGTAGGAAAAGAGGCAGTGGGCAGAAACTGATTCACAGGAAATTCCATTTGAATAGGAGAAGAACAACTTTACTGTGTGGGTGACCGAGCACTGGAAGAGATTGTCCAGAGAGATTGTGGACTCTCCCTCTGGAGATATTTAATAGCTGTCTGGACACAATCCTGTGCCATGTGCTCTAGGATGACCCTGCTGCAGGGAGGTTGGACCAGATGACCCCCTGTGGTCCCATCCCATTTTGTGATTCTGTGAACTGTGTTGCTCAAAGCCTTAATGTGTTTCTTCATACAGTGCATTTCTGTAACTCACTTAAGGGAGAGAATTAGCATGCCACACAAGAGGCATGCTCATTTTAGCAATTTTAGAACAATTCATTCTCTCAAAAAAAACCCCACACGTTAAACATCTTATTTTATACATCAACAACCCAAAAAAGAGCAATTGAATTCAAGAAAAATGTCCAAAAAACTATTACTGGTTTCCTTGTGTAATAATTCTAAGAGCAACAGAGATAAATAGCACATATATCTGATAACAATCCACCAAGTTGGATTTGAACATTTAATAAGAATCCTTTTATGGCAAGAATTACTCAAAAACCATTATATAATACTTTTCACAAAATGGCTTGAATAAAACAGTCAAATAACTAAGCATGCTACTGTAAGACAGCAGATTGCACTGATCAATATCTCATCAATAGACATTTTTTCAACAATAACTTCATCATCATCCTTATTCCTTTTTCTCAGCTACTGAAACCTGGAATCATTCAGGTTCCCTGGGATTTGGTATCACATTCCATAGCTGTGAAGGGGTTTACAGCTTCAGAAACACTGTATTTTGGACAAAAATCTAAAAGAAGTGAGAAAATCATGATGTTAAAAACACAGCCTGAAGTAGGAGAGTGAGAACAGGAAACAGAAAAATTCTGGTTTTGCTCCAATACCTGTGTCTTGTATATAAGCAGGAATGTAACTCTGCTTACAGGATTCTGCTATCTTTTTTGTATTTACCTTTTATCAACAAGAATGCATATGCATTTAAGCAGCTTTACAGAAACACTGCAAGGATGCATTACCAAAAACCCACGCATGCATCTGCAGTACAACTTATAATAGCAAGACAGGTTAGACAGACACCTTAGAGTAGAAAATTATTTTATATCAAATAGTGCGCAGTTAAATTGTTGTACCCTGACCTGCCTCACAGCTTCAGTAATGCAGGAGTGCCACACAAATTACAATTTTCACACTGTAGAGAAACTACTTTGAAGCAGCCAATATGTTGGAATAGAAGGTGACTCTATCCTGAAATAAAATATCATCTGTCTAAAGAAAAATTGTTTGGGGAATGAACTGAAAGTCAACTGTGCCACATCTTTTTGAAGATTTCACGGTAAGAAACGCAGATCTTTGGGGTGAGGTGGAGAACAGGTGGGCTTGCTGGGGAGGCAACTGTTCTTGGGCACATGACAGGTTTCATTTTTAATTTTCAGCTAAAACATGTCACTAATATTCAACTCAGTACATGCCAGCTTAATTGGACAGTCTAAAAGAGATACAATCAACTTAATCATAGATTTTTTCTGCCAACATAATTGATTTTTACTAGGACAAGATCATCTCTCCTACTACATGAACTCTAAAAGTAGCCAAGGACAAACAAAGCCCACTACAGCACAGCAAAATGCAAGTGATTGTCCATACAAAAAATGAAGATGACTATGACCAACAAGGATGCTAGAATAGTTTACCATTTAAAAATTGTATACATTTTCCAGAATTTCAGACTTCTTTGAAGGATTCCCAGACTCTACCCTATTGAAATAAAGGAAATTTGCTTTTAATTGAATTTTTATAACTATTATTTAGTTCATAATCAAGGCATAACATTTAAAAAAATATGACATTTGTTAGGTACAGCTTAACTCCAGCCCACTCCATGAAGGAAACCAAGTTGAAATAGATAGCACTGCAAAAAACTAAAATAAACATGGGACATCAGAAAGAAAAAAACTAGCTCACAGTTCTTGCTAAAGGTCTAAATTCAGTTAAATTACCTGAACTAACAACGCTTACAAAACTCTACAGAAATAATCAATTCAGTTCAGAAGTAATAGTTATCAATTTCTTTCAAAATTTAATCACATCTATTTCAGGAGCACACACAGAAAAAAAGGCTCCAGCCTAATTGTTACCACTAACCTATTTTACATTTCACACCCTTACATTCACAGCTGGCACACAGATTGTCACTCACTGACTAAGAACATGTTTAAATTTCCTTCAAAGGAAAAAACCCATAACCAGGAACTATGTTTAAAAAGGATATGCAAGGTCCTGTAAATAACACACGCATCTGAAATTGGCCCACTGTATCAAAATACTTCCATGCCGTGGTCATGTATTATTACAGTTAGTAGCACAAAGTTTGTTATCATTAATATCAAACTGCCAATACAAAACCACAAGAATGAGGTTTGCAGATAAGAAGCAAGCACTTCAGCTAGTGTTTTCAAACACATTCAAGAATTGCAGTAGTTTTAGACACAAATGTAGTAAGGATTATTTTCATTTTTTCCATTCATTAGCATAATCTGTTGATGCTTTCTACAGTTAAAAACTGCAATAGGTAAACCACTCAAGAACAACATCTGTTATGTATTGCTTTGTAGTGTTGAAGGATACTGATTTCAAAAATATTAAATTTGCTTGTACATAGTACATCTTTCTTTCATCACACCAGGAACTGCTATATGCAAGACTATGGGAGTAAGACCCTTAAGTATTTTTTTTTTCAAATTCTCCTAAATGAATCAGTTAAACTTGAAATATGTTTTAAAGCATAATGGTTTTCCACTAGGACTGTAGAACATTTTTAAAAAGAAACTTTTAAAGTTAGAATGTTTACAAACATGAGTGGATTTCCTTGTGGACTAGAAATAGTGTACCACAAATAAAGAACAATTAATCTGTGTCTCTTCTGTGATTAAATGAGGCAAGAAGTGAGTAAGACAGCTAACTCATGTTTATCCTGCTAAATCTAAAGCAGTAGGTTTGCTATTTTGACAGATGTGCACAAACAGCACGTTTTACAAAGAATGTCAATTCTGTTTTCTAAATTCAGTATGTTGCCCTTCAAATGAAGGGGAAGAAGAGACCTTAGGGAGAAATAATCTTCTACATTTGTTGAGAGATTTCTACCTATTAAAGAATTGTTAGATCCCAAATAAAAAAAAGACAGAAAATACTGTAGAAAAATATCGTGATGTAACAGTAGGAGAAATTAGATTATTTATGTTAAAAAACCCAAACTAACATCTCCCCAGCAGCCCCTCCCCACCACTCTGACAATGGAAACACTCAACTTTGAAAGCCACAAGTCAGCACAGACTGGAGAGCCTTCACCCCTGAATGCCATGCACATGTTTGCAGTACATTTTACCAGCCTGATTAGAAGGGTTTTCTACACCATATAAAAGCAAAATCACCAGCAGTCACCTGTTCAAAATGGTTAGTATTTTCCATATTGTGTAGTGCATTCTGCTTCCATTAAATACTCTTTTGTTTATCCTAATGTGCATTTTCTTGAATTTGTGAGGAGGGCAGATATGAGGGTTCCTACAGCAGGTGAACAAAGGTTGCTAAGTCACTGACCATAAATGAAATCAACATATTTGTTTGCCTCTGTGTGCTGGGTGTCTCGATTATGCAGCAGCCCTGCAAAGCCACAAAAACCAAAGTATGTACCTGCTCTCATAATGCATAAACATACAACTGGATAAATAGGGGGAAAAAACCCACCACCCCAAGTCAAACAAGTTTATACCTGTAACTTGAGAAGGCAGAAGAGAATGCTAAAAGCTCTTTGCATGTAGCAAATCATGATTTGCTTCTGTCATTCTTCACTTCATATGGAACTTATTCTAATTTAGAAAACACAGTTTGACACAGTCTTCTTAAAAGAAATACTTTATAATTGTGCAATACAAGTTATTAATGTTTTTTTCACAAATCAGTCGCATTTAAAAACAAACTGCGCATGACAGAGTCATTAAAGCTTTCAGCCATTTATAAGCTTCATAAAATTGCCCATCTGTCTGAAAGATGCATGAGCTCAATTTGGCAAATCAGCACACACAGAAAAGCCCCCAAAGTTGACTGAACGTCTGGATAGTGATTTTTGAGAGCAACAACATTCCTTTTCAAGTTAATCAAAATTATGATTGCATTTCTGAACAAGAAGATTTGTAACTAGACAATTCCATATGTCACAAATACTTCCTGTGAGACACTGAAGATGCACAGAGCAATGAACAAAACATGCCTAAATACACTTTTGATTTTTGACTGCACAAAACAAAAATCTGCATAAACGTACACAACACGACACAAATAGATGCTTTTGGCAACAGGGCCTCTATTTATTCAGAATAAATAAATAAAATAAATAAAAATGATGGGGGAACTGCTTACCATTATCCAGGAAAGAATCATCAGAAAAAAAATGCTGTCAAATTATGTACCGGGTTATCTCAAAAGAAAAGCATCAAGATTAAATTAATATAGATGAATTTCAGCTCGCAATACTCCAAGAAAATATTCTGTAGGCTTTTTTGTTTGTTTATTTATTTGTTTTCATAGAAATAGAATAAACCAGAACTTGAATGGAAATTATTAACTGTTTACTCCATCAGTGAAGCAAGGTCAGCATACCTATTAGAATTCTTTACACATGTTTGATTTTGTCAGGGTTAACAAAAATAATAGGGCAGGAAAATCCCTTTTTTTTAATGTATAAAGCTTTGAAGGCATTCATCTGTTATCCTCATTATGGGATTTTTCTTCATTCTTTAGAATGTTTTAAGATTTGTAAACTAAACACTTGCTACCAATCCTACATATAAGAATCTGTCTAGAAAAGACAAAGGCATGTAGTTTGGGGGGAAAAGAAAACAACAAAAAGACATTTAGTTAGCAACCAAATCAATATTCTCCCACTCATCTCCCAGGGAAATTATTAAAAACTATACCCTATATCTGACTGCAAGGACCTTTACAGGTCTTTTAGTAAACAACAGTGTTTTAATACCAGAATTCTGGGTTTAAAACTCTCTCATGAGTGACAACCATAATTTCCTGCTTTGATAATTTCACAGCTTTCCCTATACCACCCACATTCTCTTTCCCTATTACTTTATGTGAAGCTCAGTACCAATGAATCAACAGGAAAACAACTTCTCTTATGTTATTGATAATATATTTGGAATATTAGCAGGTTTCAGGCTCACCCATGATTTCCAAACAGGAAAAAAAAAAGACAAAACAAAATACATTTATAATATAGTAAAATGAAGCAAAAGGTTTTCTTAAATTATTTTCCTTAAGATGCATAAAATGTAGCTAAGGACAATACTAGTGCCTATTCTTTAAGGATGGTATTTTGCTTGATGATTACCAGCTTACTTGAAAGTCTACATTCAGGAAAGGTGAAATGTATTTTAAAAGTCTACTTAGATGAACTCAAATGTTGCAATTAAGGCAACCTTGACTGTAACAAACTACAATTTTTGGAAAGACTACTAGGATGTCAATTCAGAAGCTTGTCAGACTTTATTAAACTGCAATGAACTTTGAAAACGGAAAGTTGCTATCTCTTTCTGTGTACAATGAGAAGATAATGAGTTATTTAAGATAACATTGAAACAACACTCATGCATGAAAAGGATCATGAATAAATTTCAATTTTAAATTAAAGGAAATTTTCTAAATAACAGACAACTAATATTTGGCAACAATCCTTTCTCTTGATACTACAGCAAAACCTAACTGATTAGCTTCTGACAAACAATACTTTGTAAGATTTCAGGCCTGTTCTCCTGATTCCTAATAACAAAGCACCACCCAGAAAATAAAAATTGATCCATTTGGATTTGATATAGATGGAATGTTTGAAAAAGTCCAAAGCAACAGACTTCAACTTCTATCCTACATCACCTGTCTGCAGGTTTTAATTGTGAATACTCAAGAGATACATCATTTGAAGACATAAAAATTAGTTAACATCTTCCTTACCCTACTCAGTGAAGTTGTGGAAGAAATACATTTGGAATACTAGCTAAGAATTCCCTAGGTCCAATAAGAAAAAAAAATCTTAAAGCTTATAGAGAGATAAAAAGTTAGGAAGCAACTTAGGAAAGAAGAAATGTAGGGAAATGTGTATGAACAACATATTTTCACATTTTTCAGATACTAATGTGCATATTTTCCATAGTTCATTAACTGAAGATGAAGAAGATAATTGTGAGCTAATTGTTCAAGTCTCTTGTCAAGTTGTTTAGTCTATTACTGCAATGTAATAATGCTTTTTCAAGTGGAAAGTAAACAGCTCATGTTTCAGAGAAAAGCCAATGTAGAAACCAATGTTTATGCAGAGTTAGAAATTTTCCTTCCTGTTTACAAGATCAAACTTGAGCATTCCACATGAGGAATTTTAAAATAATGTAATTTCAGCCATCATTCAATTTAACCCTAAGGAACCCAAAGCTGAGATGCATAGTAGAAAAATTTGACACATGAATAAATGTGCTTCCATTATATCAAAATTACTGAGTAACTTTACTGTTTTAAATCCAGACTTCCTTCAGGCATCTCACGAACACACTTGAAACAAGCACAGCATCACAGTTTTTAGAAGTTGACATCCAGAGAACACAATCTTGCTAAGTACAGGCTGCTCATTGGTTCCCATCTCAAGAATTCCTCACACATTCACACCCAAAAGGGATGCAGTGGGGAAGCAGGATGCACACTCAGCAATCATTTCATAGGGTGGGCAACTAAAGATAGACTGACCAATAAAGAGCTTGTGGAAACAAAAGCTGACTCCACACGTACTCAAAAGTCAAATTACTTATCTATTATAACCAATTTGATCAACTATGTGAAAAGTAAGATTTTGTTTTCATATTATTATTTCATCACTGTAGTTTTCATTCTTACAGCCAAGGTCTATTTGAGTTCCCTCAGCAGCATTGGGATGTAGGAGATACTGCTAAGTTTATCCCAATGCAGACACATCCTCAATTCTGTCTAGGTAAAGTGTAAAACTTCAGTTATTTGAAATTATTCACACTTCTTACTTTCTTACAACATGACAATACTTTTACTCCAGCAAATGAAATGCATTTTGAGATGAGCTGCAGTTGCCTTCAAAATGACCATTATTCTTCTGAGCTGAACTCTCACCAACCTCAGGCCAAGTCTTTCTTATATCACTGGTAGAGCCATTCTGTCAAGTCAAAATGCCTTGACAGTAATGAAACTGTATTGCAAGGTACATTAAGGAGCTGAAGGTAAAATCTTGTACTCTGTAATTTTAGAAGAAAATCTAACATGATAAATTCTGTTGTGGAGTTTATCAAAATTAAGAATGTAGAGTGAAGAACAGAAAACTTGGTATTACAGATTCAAATCAGTTTATTCCAACCTATGCACAGGTATGTTTTAAGTTGTACTTTTTACAGGGATAGTATTTTCACCAGAAGCAAGTCCAAGTTTCATGAAATTCAAGTAACTGAGTGCATTGTAGAGGAAATGAAAGAGGCATTTTATAGCTCAATAACACAAGTATAAAAATGTAAATCCTGCATTTAGTTAGATCTCTAGTCAATATAGACATCTTGAAATTGAATTTATTTCATTTTCTATTTGGCCTTTTCATTTTTTAAAATTGCTTTAAAATATGAGACTGACCTTCACATAGGGTTAAAAGTTAAGACTTTTTTTTCTGATGTGGTACACGTGATGGAGTAGTATGTTAACATTAAGGTCAACATTACTTGAAAACTTTGCTGTATTAAACTCTGCTCCAGGAAAGTTTTGCTTATGCTGTCAGTGAAATGAACAGTGCAACTCAAGTTGCTGGGATCACTCTGGGTTCCAGGATGCTGCATTAAGCAAGTGCCAAGCCACTACAAATTCTTTAGGAAGCAGAAAACATCTCTCTTTACCTTTGTATAATTACTTGACTGCAGCAACAGGCTTCCCCAGCCAGTAAGGCTGTGTGTTTCAAGTGTAAGTATTTGTCTACAAACCTAACAGATTTATATGTGGAGTCACTCTTACTCGCTCACAAATTATGTCTTACATGAGCTATGCCTAACATTGCAGTTTTTGGAGACATGAGCTTTCATCATATGGAGACTTTCTGTCTATAGTAGAGCTTTCCTATGACAGGACAGTCATTTGTACAATGTAACTTTCCCTTTCATTTAATCAGAAAGTTACATCTAGCCATGATCTGAAGCCAAGCATCCATACATTTGAATTTCAATTACATGTTACGTAAACTGTCTACAAACAAAATACAGGAAATTTCAACCTCACACAACAGCATGTATTCCTTCTGTGGAAAGTGGTACAATCTGATAGTTTGAGCTACTTTGATAGATAGATAGTTTGATAGATAGAGCTGCTTTGTTTTTGGCACAAACTCTTCCTTTATTTTACCATTATTGTATGTGTAGTTTACAGAACTACAGTTAAAAAAACCCCAGTCATACATCAGGTCATCTTCCACATCCACAGAAAAAAAAAACCATATTACTGGCATGGAATTTCACTGACCAACTACAGCTCTCATGAAGTAGTTACAGGTTGCTTTTGCACACTGACTTCCATGTTATTAAACTGGGCTATTAAGAGGTCAGACAAACCATATGGTACCTGATAGGGGACACCATGATAATCTCAAATGAAAGATGCAGAAAACAGACCTAAGCCAGGGGACAGATACAGGAGAATATAACAGCAATATGACAAGGGACTGGCTCATCAACATGAGGGACAATTTCCTAGTTTGTAATCTTCTAGGAAAAAACCAGTTCACTGCCGGTGACAGGAACTAGCTGAGGAAGAAGCTGTTGGCTACTAAGTTTCCAAATTCTTTTTTTCCCTTGGCAAATCTGAGGGCTTTTTTTCAAACTAAAATACTGCCAAATAATTGTTGCTGCTAATAAATTTATTGTTTGCTGTGGCATTGTCAATTTTTTCTTATAACAGGTGCTGTACCAGTTCAAGAACTACAGGGTAAAGTAAAAATGCTTCGTAAGTCAACTTTACATTCATGGGCATATACTGTGTTAGCAACAGTTTACAAGTCTGACTATGCTAATAAAGTAATTTAAAAACAAAAAAAAAATAAAAGCTGATGTACAGACCTACCATATGTCAGCAACCTACATGAACTACTTAACTAATGAATTATGCAAATCTATGTTTTCCCGAAGTTTTAAAACATTAATTAGAACTTTTAGTATTCCTCTGTAAATGCAAGCTGTTCCATAACTGAACCAATGACAACATGCTTTTTCTTTTTGCCATTTCCTTTAAAACTGTTGCCCATATTCTGCTTCTTGCCCCTTTTCAGAGATCTGTCTGCTGACAGACTGACTTCAGAGCAAACTATGTCAACAAGAAACACCCAGTCTTTAAAATCAAACCTGCAAACCAATCCTCCCTACCTTCCATTTCAAACAACCTTCACACAAACCCCAACACCTTCCCAGAAAAAAAAGCCACTTTCAACAAGGCTCATTTTCCCAGAAACCAGCATCACAAAACTTGAGCTGCACACAAAGCCCCTGCAGATAATGAGACAGAGGTGTGTTGGTATCTCCAGCATAAAGGTTGATTTTCCATGGTAGGTTACAGTGAAAATGATAGGTCATTGAGTTGGAAATACAGGGTTTATATGAATGAGGTACTGGATTTGCAGGCCCAAATCCCTCACAAAATCAGAAACACTTTGCATGCTTTAGTATGTAAAATTACGTACATCATCAAAATGTATTCTTACTGTATCCATTTCTTTCTAAGGCAAACTAAGTAGAAGCCTATTATTTTCCTCTCTTTTATAGTGCTTAAGTGACAATGTACTTATTTCACATTTATTAGAGCACCTATGAACTTCAGATTCAGTCCCCTTTCATCTCCCCAGCACACCAACACTCTGCCATTTCTGTTTACAATATAAATCAAAGCCATTATTTTTGCTGAAGTGGAGTTCCACTAAATCAGACATTCTTCTCTGACCTGTCGCTTCATCATTTTTTAATACAAACCCTCTATAAATTACATGAATAATCCTGCAACTGTGTACCTATTTTTAAATCTACATTTCCTTCTGTTATAGGTAGCTTCTAATATTCATGTAGTCTTTTATATTAAATCTGTCCATACCCAAATATTGCACTTTCATAACATTTCCTCACCTCCCTCATAATACCAAGCCTTTAGTTTGCATTATATTGATATTTAAAGATGTGCAGCTGTCCTTTTACTTTTATAAAATCGAAATGTCATAATTTATGCAGAATATTATGCATGAACTATCTAAAGATTCTGGTTTTGATTATAAAAGCCAAAGGAGTGCATATGAATAAAATGAAGGCGTACAAGTAATACTACAGACAAACCAGCAAACTCTTGGTATTGAGCTGTTCACTAAAACATTTTCATCATTTGTTATCAGAAGTTATTTTCAGTGCATTTCAGTATTTACATTTGCAGTAGATAAAAAGAAGGAAAAATGCTGGACACTTTTTTTAACAATCTTTTACACAGCTTTCAAATTTATTTTTTATCTCATTTACTGCTTCTAATAGGAACTGACTTTCCATAACTTCTTTAGATGTTTGTAAAAAGAACAGCAGGAATAATAGAAATCTTTAGAGAAAAGTCTTTGTCATTTTATCACTACTTTTAAAATACCATTGTTATTAAAATACTTAATTTTCACTTTTGACTTTCTACACATGATGTTTAGATTGCTCACAGAAAGCTCTCCACTTATAATATGAAGTTATGGAACAAGAACAGCATACACATCTCACTAATAACATATAACTGATTTTTCACAATAAAAGCCATTTGTCAGCTATATGCCATACGCAGTTTCATGCAGAAATTATACAATAAGGAAAAGGGATGTGAATTTATTCCTAATCACTATACTGCCTCAATGCAGCAGTAAACTTTGTTTACAATGATTCTATGAGTTTTGACAACTGAACTCTACAAACTTAATTTTTTGCCTAATCTGGCTTTGATATCTTTTATGCTGCTTTACTCCTATCAGTCTCAGAAAGGCAACTAAAGGGTAAAAGAACCTACCACTAATTAAAATCATGTTATTTTATGAATAAATAGGATTCATTAAATTAATCAATGGGAGGGGACAGACATATCAGTCAGCATTTTCTTAACATAAAGTAATTAAACACTATTATGTGTGACCACCTCATAAAAGACAAAAAAGAGCACAAGAAGTAAAGTTTAAGTAAAGTTTAGAGGATCACAAATACAAGAATTAAACCAACTTCAGGTGTACCAAAATGATACATTTGACCTCAAAGTCAATGTTACTGAATTCAGAGTAGAGACTGCAGCAGATTTTCCTTGTATTATCTCTTTTCTTAAAACATACAGTACCAGATATGTTCACAACTGTCAACCGTTCACAAGCACATTTCTGAACTTTTTTTTAATAACACCAATAAAGAGAAGTAAATAATTTTACTGGTACCACACTTCTAGGTCCAGCTTCATAAAAGTCTACTCTGTATATTTCTTTCAGTTTTTCAAACTTATATTATACACTCTTCTTAAATGTTCCTATGCTATATACTTCTTCCACCTGAAAACTTTCCCCCTGAAAATTAGGATAGCTTTATATAACTGGAAATTAAGAAGACCAGGGAGATTTTTATAGTGTTACAGCAATAATATCACTTTCAGTAATCAGCAGAAACTAAGTTAGAACATGCAAAAAAAAGCAAGAGCCTGTTTACTAGCATTAACTCTTTTTCTAACAACCTGGAAGTAGATAAACTTTACAAAACTAGCATATTTTAAAATGCATCAACAATAGTGATTATGTTTTTCATTTAAAAAATAGTACAGTGTTACTATATTGAGCAAGCATTGCCTCAACAGCTGCTATTTCAGAAAAAAAAAAGGGGAAAAAAAAGAAAAACAGATTTTTACTTGTCAGATACCTCATAAAACCATCTTACAGACTTCCCTGTGAGTTGTTTACTGCCAGGAAATTGTTAGCCTGAAGAAACAGCCTGGGTGTGCTGTTTTACAGGTCTGATTTCAAAAATTTTCATCTGTGGTCTAGATTTTATAAACACAGAATAGTAAGAACTGTACTCACTTTACAACTTAAATTGCATTACAGATCGAGAGGCAGTTCATCAAAGGACATATTGCAAGTAAACCAGCAGATATGAGAGGGCAAGATAGATGTGTGCAGCATTTATCTTTCTAAACCCTGAAATATCAAGTTAAAAAAAAATCTTACAAAAATGGTTCTGCTACTGCAGCACTCTACTAATACTTCTCTCACTCACCCAGGGGCTTCTTAAAACAGTAGGTCAGAAATCTGCTCCTCTAAGTTCCTAGCTGAGACAAAGGTTTTAAGTAAAAGATTAGCAAAGGGTACAGTTCTCTCTTTTGCTATCAGTCCACTCAGAACAAAGCTAACACACACACCAGAAACTGATGTTTCAATAGAAACAGAAAACCTACCCTGCAAAACACCAAAATCAAAGGTCTTCATGCTTGACCTTTTAAGGGATGAACTGAAATTAAAAAAAAAAACAAAACCCAATTTCCTAGTTCCATATCCTTATCATGGACAAATTTTACCTAAAGAACTGTTAAAATTTATTTAAGGAACTTGAGGCATTCATTTTTTGTGCTGCATTCAAGAAGTAATGGCAGCATAAGACATTAAATCATTGAAGTTTTCTTTATTTTACTATATATAAGTGATGTAACTTTTGATCAACTATTCCAAAGCACTTTTTTCACATTCCATTCAACAGAGTCTCGTTTCTCTGTATGGCTATATTGTACTACTATGTGAATCTACCTAGCTCAATAAAACGCAGGATCAAAAGCTCATGAGTTGCATCCAAAATGACCAAAGTTGATATATTTTCAGAGTAAAAGGGAAGTGTAGGGAAAATATGAGAAAACACTAAAATTTGCAATATTTCGGTAATAACATTCAAAATACAACATTAATAAAGCCTAATTAACAGCTGACAGTCTCTCCTCCCTTCAACATGAATTTCAGTATTCATGCTAAGCAAAACAAAAGCATCTCATAAACGCTTACTCCTGCTAACCATCAAACAGCACTTCACGGCTTTTTTTGCGTCCCTTTGGTTTCTCTCTGGACCACACTGCACTATAAATTTCAAGTTAAAACCCAAGGAGCTGGGCCTTACCTCTGTCGCTGAAGTCATCCACCAGGATGATCTCTGCGATCAGGCTGGCGGGAGTGCGGTTGATGATGCTGTGGATCGTGCGCAAGAGCGAGGTCCAGCCCTCGTTATGGAACGGGATGATGATGCTCGTGTTTGGTAGCGTTTCCAAGTACACCTTGTGCTTACAGCTGCAGAGGCAGGAAAATAATTGGATAAGCACACTGAAAATCTGAGTTGGCATAGCCTGTCATCCATTTGGGCCATTCAACCAACATGGTTTCTGGCATAAAATTCAACAGTGCAATCAAGCAGTACTTTCATGTGAAAATAGCTGGATTGTTTAAAACACATTGCTTACAAAAGTGAACAAATTGGAACAATGACAAAATTTAAGTGGAAAAAAATCTAACTGGCTAGAATTATTTTCCTTCACTGAGAAATGTTTCCTGCAACATGACAGATGACATATCTTCTTTGGCATCATTTCCAAAATCCAAATCCTCTTATCAAAAAGAATTCTGAAGCATAATGTGAAGCTAATCTGAAATGATCGTTTGGTCTACAAAGAGATAAACTCTAGAAAACAATTCAGTATTATCCTAGGTGATATGTGCTTACAATATGAAAAACAACATCCACACATATAACTCCAACTTCACATCTACAGATCCAAAATGATTGCTGCTATTAAGTATAGAGACAAAACAACACACAATTCTGGAAACACAGACTTATAAACAAGGAAATATAAACAAGCTTTCATCTCTGAAAGGAAAGCACCGTACGTTCAACATCTTAATTGCACAGCAGCTATGGAATATCAGGGCTTAACCTGACTGTTTTCAATATTGAGTTGTTTACACATTTCAGAAAGAAAAAAACATAACACTCAAAAATAAATAATGACCATGCAAATCAGTGTCTCCTAATACCAAAATATATTTTATTGTTTAGATTACTGCAACTGATAGGACTGCATCTTTCATGTTTTGTTGAAAAAAAGAAAAAAGAGACACATTCCTCTGTTGTTAACAAAGCCCGGCATTTTCACCTCTGGGGACAAAGTAACTGAATGATTTCTCATTCCTCAAAAGAAAGTCATATCCTGATAAAGGTATCCCTAGAGGAGAAACCTGTCAGCTTTGCAATAAACAAACAAAATTAAAAGTTTAGCACTGCAAATTCTAGGTTTAAAAAAAAGGTATAGATGTCTTTGCTCCTTGTCAGAAAGCATAGCTATGCATATCAAAAAACTGCTATAGGATATAATTTTGATTTATTTATGTTTATATATATTTATATATATTTGCAGATTAGTTTGCATTTCCTCTTTATAAATGTCACTTAGAAATCAATATTTACCAATACACCATACAGCTACCACACTGATGAAATGTTCCAAAGAAATTATAAAAACTCATAGCTACTATAGCTGCATTTGCAAAATATTAACTGTTATATAGCTATAAATAAAACTAGTTTTTAGATACTTTACTAAAAAAAATAAGATTTAAATTTGTAGTTCTTACTTTTCTTCCTAAAACATAGTGAGGATTAATTTAATGACAAGCCATTTTCTGAAATAATCAGTGCGGGAATGTTTTAGTAAGCAGTTTGCTGGTAAAACATACATGCGCACTGGAAAAAGGGCAGATGCCTTGCAATAACGTGAAGTTCTGGAAAAAACGGTGCTCAGTTTCTAGTGACAGAGAAGTCTAAGGATGTACATTTAAATGTTTTGTGAGAAAAAGAAAATCTAACGCAGCAAAATAATTTAGCAGAAATTCTTTTTCTTATGTGTAGTAAGAAGCACAACAAATGAAGCCCATTATTAATACATAGCTGTTTCAGTTGGCAAATTAAAAAGTCACCTACCAAAACCAACAGCTATTGCTGCCAGCTGCTTCTCAACAGTGATGCTTCTTGGACTAGAACAAATGCAACAAACAGACACACATGGAACTCTCATGCTATTTTTAAAAGCAAAGGTTTTTCCTTCAGCATTTTTGACTCTCAGTAAATATTATTTCAAAACTACTAAGTTTCCACCTCCATAAAACCCCAAGCCAAAAAAAACAAGCAAAAGAACCTCACATATGTCAGACTAACACCTTCTAAAGGGTAAGAGGAAAAAAATACCCAAAACACCCAAACACATCAGAAGGCAATTTTTTTTTTAAAATGTCACTTCTCCAGTATAACAAAATATCTTTTGAAAGCAGTTGTACTGACATTTGCATGGTTAATATTATAACCTTATGCATGTAAGGATGGGGTAGGTCATTGGATTTGGCTATTTTCATTGACAGTTTCAGAGTAATTGCATATGCTGAAGTGTTGAGAATGAGAAGCAACATTGATGGATTTAGTTGATAACTATTCCATTCTAGCTGCTGAACAGATTTATCTAAACCAGAGCCACACTTAGAAGAGGAAAGCATCTTACACTTCCTTAACATTTCTCCATCATTCAACTTTGACCTTTAATCCTCATTTACATTTACTTTTGATTGCCATTGCAAAGGTATCTGGCTATATGTGAATTGATTTCTAGCAAGAGCCAAAAACAATCAAAATATCCTTTTTCCGCTTTTATCAAAAAAAACCCCAAAACTGGCCAGATTTTAAATTCATAGAAATGAAACCTTAAATTTCATCATTTTCTGCTAGGTTTCATAGTAGTGCTTCACTTGCCTTTCTTCAGCAAGTGGAATTCTGCTCATTTTTAGCCTCTTGTTCTCTTGACATGACTCTAACTGCAACAGAAGACCACTGTTTTAAAAAGCGCAACAGGAAATCCATTTTATTTGAAGTTCTATTCAACCCTGCCCATAGCAGAGGGCAGCTAGCTCTGTGCTCTGATGGGCTGCAGGACAGACCTGATGAACAGCTGCCAGGCTCAGGAAAGGCCCATGGGCTGCAACAAAGATGCAGTTAGACCTCCACAGCTGAGACACTGGATGTACCATGAAAATAAAGCTATATATTTTCATGAGAATACACATATATAATGCATGCACCATTTGTTCCAAGTCCACGAGTGTCCTTCTTAGATATTTGAGTCTTAGAAGCAATGCCAAACACCCTAGCTGCAAAAAAAGACTACTTAGAAGCTACAGACATTGCTTCTTGTTTTAAAAGAGAAATTCTTGAGTCTCCAAAGAAATGAGAAACTGCAATTGAAGATTCTTTCATATTTCCTGAAGAATGCAATCTTACTAAAATTTACTAAAATAAAAAATAAAGCAAGGTTTGCTCTAGAAAGGAAAAATGCTATGTATAAAAGATTACCATAACCTCACATACATTAGGTAAAACGGACTAAATTATGTTATACATGTTAAATGAAACCAAACTGACTACCTACAGAAATATTTAAAATACTACTGAGCAAAATAATATTTTTCCCAGAGCCTAAAAATTTCGGTGGAAAATTCAGTGAAACTTCTATCGATTTAGCAAATTATAGTACTTGCACACATGAACTCCAATTGTTATCCTCCACATAAAGACACTGCAAATTACTTGCACACTAAGTGAATGTATGCTTTATGTGGACAGTAAGTATCATTCAGGTAGTTTGAATGGCAGAATAAAGTGTCCAAAGAGCACAAGGCCTTTCATTGAGGCTTGAAATACTAGAATATCTATAGAGGCCTGGAAATAAATCCTAAAATCAATACTCAGAAAAGGTTAGTAGATTTAAGATAGACAGGCAGTGCAGCCAGTTTCAGTGAAGTAAGGGTTTGCTCCAAATTGTAACTCAGCGTAGAAAAGATTGCAACGTAGCTGATGTCAATCAACATTACTTTAAGCTCTCCTCTTAATTATGAAATCACAGCTCAACTGATAAAGGCTAATATATTACTGCAGAGCCTCAGTGTCACATCATATTCTGATTAAGGAATTAAAATAAAAAAAAAATCCATGGGGAATTGAAAAATGGATACAAATATTAGGTCTTTAAAAATCATTTTAATAGGAATGTATTATTTGCTATTTTTAGCTTGTTTCTAGCAGGACTAGTTTTTGCCTTAGCGGCACTTTAAACTGGATTAACTTTAAAATAACATGTGAGGACTCTGCACTAACAATACTAATTTAAATGGCAAATGAAAATAAAGACAGATTGACTCTGTTAACTAATTCTATGTATATTATAAAATGGTTTGAATGAGATATATATTAGTATCAACACACACAAAGTTTCAGAAGAAAAACTTGCCATGATATTTTATAATTTTGGGATTGAGGGCAGAAAATGAAATCAGTCTACCTGAAATTAGTATACCAAACTGATTTTTCACTTTGGCTTTGATCACTATAATTTCCATGAAAGTGTTTTCTGTAATCAGCCCTGGCTATGTATGTATGCTCTTCATTCCCATACTGATAGGAGGATAAATACTTAAAGATGCTAAGAACACATCATTTGACTAGTCTCCCACTATTTTCATTATATTTTTCCTCACTTTTATCCTTACTTCCATAGTTGCGTTTGTTCAGATAACCAAATAGCTCAGTCCAGCAATATTTTTAATGTTTAGTGTTTGAGGCACCACCCATTCACTTTGCTCAGAAACCTCACACTATGTTTTCCTCAGCTTATCTTGTTCAGCTACAGGACTAATGCAGCCTCCTCATTAGTGGCTGGTAAGTGATCATTTACAGAACTGGAGGCTTAAGTGCTCAAGGTTTGATGCTGTCTTCCACAAATTATTCCAAGAAATCCTGATCAGTCAGCTTAGCTCACATCCATGCTTGTATCTCTAGGCATGCGCCATGCTACACCATCAGTGCCCAGTGCAGTGCAGCAGCAAACATCTGCACATCCTGGGGCCCATCCTAACTGAATAGACACAGGCCTCCAGTCTTCTCCAGAGGGTGGATTTGGGATTGTTACTAGCTCCACAGACTGCCAGACTAGGCTGGTGAATTTAAACAGCTTGCCCATTCCACAGCCAGGACTGGAATCCAGCAACGTGCGGGCATGTTCTCTCTTGTCCTTTCACCACACACTCTCATCATATGCCAGTAACTTGCCAACTCTTCTCTTAAGAGCTGTAAAAGCCAGTGGCCTTCAGAGTTCACCACTGTGCTGCCTGTACTACTGATCATCTTCATCTTATGGAACCCCTTACCAATACTTTCCTTAATGGAGACTAGGAATCCATTTTATTGCTGAGCTGCACAGTGACACATTTGACCACACAAAACAAGGGAAAAAATAGGTCATCATTATTCCATACAGCAAGTTAAATACTCAGAATTATTAAATAACACTAGCAATGTGGACATTGCTAAAAAATATTTTATAAATGCCAATGCTTGTGTTAAAAAAATCCCAAACAATCAAAAACTGGCATCAAATGATGAATATGCTGATGAGTCAGATACAATGTCATTTTCAAGATTATAATGAATCAAAAGTTATGAACCTTGAATTATGCTTTGAAATATTGCTATCCTCAATCAGTTTAATCTCTCTTCCCATGATATTTCAGAACTTAATATCTGGTATTTCCTATCAAAGTATACCCCTACATCATTAAATTAGTCCTTTAGAGACTTCTGGATGAGATTTTTACAAATAGAAGCCTGATCTACCACTCCACAAGCTGTTTCCACATTGTGAAGTTGTATTTATTGCTTTGAAAATCAACCTCTGTCCAAAGAATCTCCTTCCTCTCTCCCTTCTATTAGAAACATAATTAAGCACTTATCATATGTATTATTCAATTTTGTAATTTAATACTATTTTGAAACACTAAACTCAGAAAGCTGCACAATTTTTGTTTGAAAATAATTTCTATAGTGAAAAAATATAAATACACATAATTGACAAAGTAGAACTTTTCACCACCTTTGTATGCTGCTCCTATAGTTTGGCTTTGGAGCTGGGCACTTCAGGAGTTCAAGGCTTATTCATAGAAACAACACACAGTCACACCCTTTAACTTGCTTTAAAACACTCAATATTGACTTAATTTTTCCTTTGAGACACAGGATTCTTCTGGGGGCTTAAAACAAGAATCAAAACCAAGTTTCTGAACAAAACAATTTTAGACTCAGCTTCAAAGTTGCAGGGAGACTTTTAGAAGGTTAAGAAAATAGCAAGAGGTTCCTCTATTCTTGAAATATTAACCTGCTTGAGGAAGAAAAACAATGTCCCAGAAACACCATGAAGCAATCTGCAGCAAGCACCTTTAAAATGCAACCTGAAAAGATGGCTATTCATAAAAAAAGAAGTTCTGAAAAGGAGTTTTAATTAACACTTCCTTCTTATTAACTACTAAGAATCCTAAGACTATTATGATTTCATTTTGTAGGTTAGCCCACTCTACTGGGCACAAATAACAGCATTTTTTACTTCAAGGAATAAGAACAGTTCTGTTTGCTTTCCTGATAACTTGATATTTGGGGGGAAAAAATGTCCTCATCACATGAGCTTAAGAAAAGATGCAGAACTTGTAAATCCTCCCTCTTTACAGCTTCATGGTTAGCAGAAACATGCAGAAATATACTGCCTCTCTAGAAGACAAAATGAAAGAATAGAGGCTTCTAAAATGATGAGAAAGGAGAGCAGTGCTGGCACTATTCCAGCCACTTGACAGCAAAAGCTGATTCATAAAAGCAGCAATTTGCTTGACCCTGTAGACACATCAACAATGTTTTATGCAGGTTAAGGGATACCCCTAGCAGTGCTGTGGGCAGCTACCAGGCTCTGTGCCTTCCAAACACATCAACAACCTTGGAAATTGCCCTGATAGATAACAACATAGGAGAAGTTAAGTGTCTTACAGACATCCCTTTGCTGGATTTAGGAAACAAGGCAGCAGCCTACTACTGCAGTTTCTGGATCATAAAAGCATCCCACCTCTAATTTTCTCCTCTTATAGGAAGTGCCAGAGAAAGTTAAAGCAAAACAGAAAGAGATTTTCAACCTTTTTTCCCCCCACTGGCTTTGTCAGCTCTTGCTCTCTTAACTAAGCTGCTTTTTCAGATCTGACCTTTACTTTCCCTTTATTAAAAGAAACTACAGCACTCACTGGGCCCCCAGGTACTGACAAGACCTCTATAAGCTACCAGAACAAAACATTTCCCAGTGAAATTTACATAGTAATTGTGCTAGCATGTCACACTATTCAATTTACAGCAACAAGCTTCAGTCACACCATGTTTCTGTTCCAATCTAGTCTTGCCAGCTGAGCCTGATTAAGTAGTGATAACTAGTAATTTCTCCTGCTATTTGACAAGGCTGTAAAATTAGCTTGGGTGTGAGTTGATGGCAGGGAAAGTAATCTTTATTTTCACAGTGACTCACAGCTGGGAAGCAAGCAGGCATTACTTGGTATGGGCCTCGATAAATGTCACAACACTTTACTAGAACAAATAAACCTCCAAAACATTAGTACTATTTTCACAAAAAAGAAGAAAAATAAATTGTAGAGTATAAATTGTTTGTGAAATTGCTATTAAATGCATTTTCAACATGTCTTGGGAACTAAGGAGGCAAAGTCCTGTGCTCTATGTAGACTTCCCTCAGCATGGAATTCATCAGAACCGAGAGATGAATTAGGTGCTTGTTGCTTTATGTCAAATTGCCTCATTTTGGCCTGTCATGTACAGTCTCTTCAGTAGCACTCTCTCTCTCTGAAGAAATCGAAATCTGTGAGTTTGCCTCGCTTTGTCCTTCAAACCAAAATGTTCCTCTAACCAAGGGAAAGTCTAAGAGTCAGATAAACTATATTGACATAAAGCACGTTTATGTTTAAAAAGCAAGTTTTGTTTTATGAGACAGTGACTTATAAAATCATCATCACTTATGGAAAGATGTTATAAATTTAAAAAAAATCATGAGTATGTTTTAAGAAACTTATCAAGTCATCCATATGTATTAACTCTAGGAGGCTTGGGAAGTAAGACATAGTGTAAAATGACTATCTCAAAATTCCTCATTAGGAAGTGCACATAAGAAGGCATCCTAGTACTCTAATTATATTTTAGCTTAAACCTTGCACTTCGTTACCTATGAATTCAAAAATAACATCAACCAATTTATTTAATACATACACAAGCAAACACCTTCAAAACAGTTTTCTTTTTTAAGATAAGATCAGAGAAATAGCAATCTAGTTAAAATGCATTAATTTAACACAAGCATACTTATCTGATTGTCTCTCACAAGTAAAGCAGACCTCAACATGATCAATAAAAAGCCACTATTTTGAGTCTAAGGTCATTTTCATGGCTGAAGAAGAAACAGGATTAGAATTCAGTTTTTGCCACTTCAAAGTGCATTTTAAAGCACACTTCTTCCGGAACAAACCAACCTATGACATTCAATTACCCTTTAACTTCTGTTCCAGAAATCCTAGTTATCTTACTACCACTTGCCCTTTTACTCCAAAGGTACTCCACAGGCTTCTAGGAACCCTCTAGAAGCTCAGCCACTCCTCCCAGTTTTGCATCAGTCCTCAGGTACTTCTGTCAAATGCTGTGATCATTCAAAGACCATTGAGAGGAGCCTCAAACAAACATGAGTTCCCTCAGCATTCATGGGTACATCTCACCAGGCCCATGGACTTACTATGTCCAGTTTGCTTAAGCATAAAATACACAATTTTCAAAGACAGTCTTTCTGTGATCTGCCTACATCTCCTCTCCTTTTCACTGCCATACGTGGCCAGGCTTACACCTCTCAACACCATCACCCGTACAACAGTAAAAGAGATAATGGGCAAGATAGTAGTAGGTCTGACAGTGGTTATAATACTGAAATCACAGCTGCTAAACAAGGGAGCAAATGCTGTGAAAAAGCTGTTGGGCCTCAGGACCACATGTGCCAACAAGAACAGTCAATTCTCATGCCTACCACCACATCCTGCGGCCAGCACAGCCTTCAGAAAATTGGAACTCAAGAAACTTATTCACAATGAAATCAGGCAAAATAGAAGTTGTTTTTCCATTCCAGCATTGCTGCACATCTGCTGTCCTTATTACATGAGGTGCAACAGCTAATTGTGTTGCCATTGAGAATGTACAACCTTACTGAGGCTCTTCATAAAACTACTAGAGTAACAACATTTTCACCCATGAACTTCAAGGATACAAAATCCCAGAATACCCCACATTCCACACAAATCTTAGCAAAACTGGATATGCTTTCCAATTTTACTACTGTATTATTTGACAGTTAAAAGTTCAAGCTTTAACCACTGCCAAATGCTAATAGACTTGGCTATCCAAGATGTACAGAACTGGCTGGAGGGTAAATATTCTCCAGAATTCCTGTCCCCATTTAATTTAGATTTCACAGTTATGTTTAGTACAGCTTGCTCTTTTCCCAGCAGCATGGGAAGATTTACTGGAGTCCAAGTAACATGCAAGGCATCTAAACAAACAAGAGCTACTTTCCTCCACATGTATAAACAGATTATTTCTTTTAGCAAATAATTTTCAGTCAACGGAAACAGGTCCATCAGGCTTGGACTCTCTCCACTGGCCTATTTAACACTGCAGCCTATTTCTCAACAAAAGGAAGGAAGAGGAATCATCAATCTTCAGCCACATTTTTGCTCTTGCTGCCCTAAAAAAAAGAAGACTCACAAGCACCAAGAAAGCACTTGGGAATTATTCCATGTTGTTTGTTCCTATCAATACATATCCTACAGAAAAAGTGACAGCAGGCATGACAGAGACAGAAAGCCATAGGTTTTCCTGGGTATAAAATATTCCTGATCCTGTTTTGAGGAGCTGCACTTCAAATGGGATGCCCCGAAGCAATTGCAGAGAACAATCTGGTCAGGCTTGGAAATGGGGACATTGCCTATCGTGTTTCGGACCACGTGACTTTTCACTTTCACTACATTATTCAGCAACTACACAAAACAGCCTGAAAAGCACAGTAACAATCTCTAGCTTTTCCACAACCCACTAAAAGCACATCTTGAGTTTGAACAGCTTTCTCTGTGGCCAGATAAATTAAGCTAATACAAGTAATCAGTGGTATGAAGCAATGCCATGTGTATGTGAGTCTGAAGACATTTCTGATTCCTCAGAATGAATGAGAACTAGAAAAAGCCTTCTACTATCTTTGTTTCTTCCACCATATGATCAAAAATTCAGCAGAAGATCAATAGAAACAACCAATTACTTCCATAAGATTTATTAAATATTTGTAAGTTCAGCATACTTAAATGGTTTAGTCTGATTTTTTTTCTTTTCAGCAAGGCAGGACAACCCAAACCTGTCTTTAAGATCATAGACTGTACAGGGAATTAACTGGAATTTATCTTGGAGCATTGGAATAAAGACAGACTTTAAAATTTTAGTTTTAGGGACAATATACATAGGCTAGATTGTGACAAATGCACTGTATTTATAAAAAGAAAGTGACTAAATAATGCAATAACCACTTTTATGGGGGATTCAGATATGTATTACTGCCTGCCTGTGTATCTAACTATATCCCTTTCCCATGAGTTTAGTAATACTAGAATTTTTGCAAAGTGTACTAAAATATAGAGATTAAGAGCAACTCCAACTCTGTTAACTCTGCAACTACTCTAAGGAAACACAAAAATGGAATCAATCAAAAAACATACTGCCTAGAGAAATCCCATTACACATTAATTTTACCCTCTTTTAAAAATACAATGAAGAGCAACCACACTGCATTCAAATGTTTTGAGAGAGAACCATTTGGGCTTCTGCTACTGAAAAGAAGAGTGTCAGTTATGCAGAACCCATGAAATGAAATTTGGTTTTGTTATTAGAAAGAAATAAGACCTCATTAGTGTTCAGGACACAGAAGATGTAACCAGCCCTTAGCTAAACACTCTTATTTCTTTGATTATGAAAATGCATGTCTTCTGAGGGTTGTGAAAAATTTAATGCCTAAGAAAAATGAGCATAGTTCAGACTTCTAAAAAGGAATATTGCTGGGAGTGACAGTGAAGGGCCAGTACTTCACACATCAACAGCAAGACCAGCAGAAAAGGATTGGAAACACTGACTCCAGCCCACACAGGCTAAAAAACAGACATTACAAGAACCAGGTTGGACATTTTTAATGTACAACAAGAATGCTAAAAATTTCACTACCAAATGAATCTATGTATGTCCAGGGAAACCTGAAAAGGATGAGATTTCTTGTGATAGATTATTCAGGCAAGCAGGGAGTATTTGCACATCTGCTCTAAGACTATCAAGGATATAGGATTATAGAATAGCTTGATCTGGAAGGGATTCACAAGGATCATCAAGGCGCCACACAAGACAACTCCAAGAATCACACCATTTGTAATAGAGCATTTTGCAACATTTCCTGAATTCTGTCAGGCTTGGTGCTGTGACCACTTTGCTGGGGAGCCCAATCCAGTGCCTGAGCAGCCTCTGAGTAAAACACACCTTTGATCTAATATCCAACCTAAACCTCCTCTGACACAGCTTCATGCCATTCCTTAGGGTCCTGTCACTGGTAACGACAAGAAAGATCAGTGCCTGCCCTTCTTTCCATCACGAGGCAGACTGCAATGAGGTCTCCACTCTGTCCCCTGCAGGCTGAACACACCAAGTGACCTCAGCCACACCTCATACGGCTTCACCTCTAGGTCCTTCATCTTCATGATATTCCTCTGGATGCTCTCCAATAGCTTTTTTATCCCTCTTACATTGTGCTGCCCAAAACTCTACACAGGACTAAACGTGAGGCTGCACCAGCACAGAGTAGGACCCTCCCCTCCCTTGCCTGGCTTGGAATGCTGCACTTGATGCACTCCAGGATATGGTTATCAGCAATTAATCTACAAATTTTCGATAAAATAAGACCTGGTTTTGAAATTACGATATATAAACATACAAAACAAAATATTTTAAATTATAAAGCTTGCAAATGTATTGGAATCAGGGACTAACTTGAATTCCTTGATTCAATAATGAAAAGCTTAGAAATTGGATTGTCTAGTATAAAACTACTTAGGAGATGGAAACAGGATAGGTCACAAAATTTATATTCACTGTTCAGACTAGATGATTGCAATCCTTCCCCCAAGCCTCATTAAAATCACATTTAGAGCGCTATTCAAAATGCGAGTCAGCTTCAGTTTTGTTTGTATGAACAAAGCTGGTATGAATAGCAGAGTATTTGATAATGTAGAGAAGATAAGAATTAATTTCAACTGGTTCAGTCAGTATTAGAATAAGCAGCATTTCTCTTTCTACAATAAAAAATAATACTGCCAACTTTTTCCCTAGCATTAGCAGGTTTGTTGTATTCTAGACTAACACAAAGTGGCACAAAGCAGGTGAAAAGAGAAGTGAATGAAAACACTCTTGTGGGTTTTTAAGAATTTCTTATATTGGTACAGAATTTCTAATATCTAAATATTAATTCCATTGCTTTCTCTCAATACTACCCAAAACTCAATGTTTCCTTCCACTTTGGGTGACCAGAATTCTTATTTTCACTAAAAACAGTCCTGAAACCAAATAAACTGAGGTGATAAGCCTCTTTCAGATGGTTATTTAGAATGAGGGAAAAAAAAGAAGTTGTTTTGTTTGATTGTTTCTTTGTTTAAACTGAAAGACATGGGTGATTGTGAACAGAGAACAGAGAATTAGCTAATGTAGCTTGGCACCCACTGTGCCAAAGCTTTCACACAAGAGTGGAACAGAAACAAGACATCAAAGACTACTCAGAAATGGAAAAAATTTTTTTTGAGCACAACTGTGACAGACAGAAAAAAAAGCATGGGAGATATTAGAAGGATGCAATAAAAACATATTAAAGATGCAGAAAAGGTCAAGTCAGTCTTAAAACATATGTTAACTGTTTCATTTCTTTAGAGATTTTTTTTTACAGCACTCAATCATAACATCTTGCTGAAGTGTTTTAAATATCACAGGAAAAACTAAAGACTATTATAAAACAGATTTGAAAACCTGAATTTCTCAGAGCTCAATCATCTAAGCATTAGTTTAGTTCTACCCATCCCCCTACAAATCTTGAGCCCTATTTCCAAAGAAACTCAGAAAAAGAAAGTTTATTTGGATTAAAAAGTACAAGATTTTTCTGCTGTCTTTGCATACTTCTCAGAAAACCAAACACTTGGAAGCGGTTCTTAAAGTTTCTTTGGTTTGACTTTGGAATAAAATATTTTTGAAGCTATTTTTAGAAGAATGTAGAAACTACTGCAGTGCTGTTATGATTTAAGAAAGTTTTTATTCAAATTACAGGATTTACCACTCAGTTTTGTTGCATTTGAAGGTTAATTTTGTGAATTTTCTCTACTAATGGCAATAAAACCAATCTATTTGGTTCTGTAAAACCTATCATAAACAGTATTTTCAGGAAATCTGTCTCCAGCAGAAGACAACCATTTTCCCTGTGCAAATGGCATACACTAAATAGAGACAAAGGATCAAACCTTAAAGTTTATAATACTAGCATCTCCCATAAATCTACAGAAGATGACAGCTAAAGGCCTCAAAGCAGTTAGAAGCTCCACAAAGCCAAACCCTTTATAACATTTAAAAGCTGGCCAAACTAGACCTGCCTGCTATACCACACCTGATTTATCTACTATAATGTTACTGAAGAGCACCCTTTTCTCAGACAGAAATTACATAATTTTCCAATAGTTTGTCTGAAAGCACCTCTATGAGTGCCACGGTTTAGCCCCAGCCTGTAGCACAGATGACATGCAAACTCACAAAGAAAATTAACTCTACCCCAGCCAAAACCAGCACAATGACAAGTGAACTACTTTGCATTTCACACACTTCTGAAGAGAGGAGACATTTCCAAAAGGGAAGTGCAGTTTGAGACTGGCCATACTTAACACACAGCAGCCAAGAGATGTGTTTGTTTCTAACAGTAGGTCAGAAGGTAATGTCAGACTTCTGTGCTTCTTGGAAGTTGAAGAAATACACTTGCTTCAAGGTACAGCCATCAGAAGTATGGAGCCCAGCTATGCCACTTGAACTAATGCACTACTGAGTCGCCAATTATACCACAAGAACATTTTTTCTCTTTATCTTTAGATGGTAAGTGGTACAGTCAATTAACTAATGGGCTGCTTGCACTGTGTGTGTTTAACATGAGGAAGGTTACAAGGCCGTGACTTAAGTCAGTTCAGTCAAGACACTACTAAAACCTCCACCATGTGAGATTTCACTGAATGCCACAGGAACCTCGCTGAACTGGAACATGCAAACAGTGCAGGCACCTAAGGATAGAAGCTTCCCAAATGAGATGCTTGGGTGCAAGTCAGACAAAGGTTTCTGCTGGGGAAAAGAGGGCAGAGAAAGTCTGGTGTGGCACTGACTCGTTCCTGATACGTCACTTCTGACAACACATCGCTTCTGGGGACGTGCACGGAAATGTCAGGGACTGTGAGGACAGCAGCAGGTGAGAAACAAGTTGCCAAAAGACCAATTTACAAAAGCACAAAGGGATGATAAACCTGACAGCTTCTTTTTGTGTTTAGTCATTATCCTCTGCAGTTTTGCTAACAGAGGAGGTTGCTTGATGAACACATTTATTATACCAACAATGTAATCTACTACAGCTTCAATGCCATACAGCTGTACATTAGAACTCAACCTTCTTGAAAGCACTAATTATATCATTTCAGGTAATTTGTGAAAGCAGAAAACAAAGAATGTATATAAAACATACAGCTTGTTATAAGAACATATTTCTTTTTACTTAATCCTATGCAAAAATACTAATATATTGTTTACAAATTAAGAGAGAAACAGTTTTCTCAAAACAATGCAGCAATTAAATAATTAACAATTAAAATTAAATTACAAACATCTCTAACAAAAGGTTAATTCCTCTGCTGTGAATTGCTTTTTTTTCAACTCTTACTATGCAAATATTTATATACTACTCATTCTTTGTAAAAGACAGTTGCACATTTGACAGAAAAATGGGCTG
Source organism: Dicaeum eximium (assembly GCA_013396995.1). NCBI lineage: Eukaryota > Metazoa > Chordata > Aves > Passeriformes > Dicaeidae > Dicaeum > Dicaeum eximium. The sequence goes on from VWZP01001888.1 coordinate 2,761,664, forward strand.
GTTGCCATGATGTTTCTCTTCTACCTGCACTGAGAAATTCTGTCAAGCTCTGAAGTTCAGCTCTGTTCTCCAACAACTTTTCATGTCAAAATAAGTAAAGAAGTGGGATGATATCTTAACAGGAATCTTTGTATAATAGTGAAAATTGTATCTGCAGGAAAATACAAACATAGCCATGGAGACAATTAATTCTGTCTCACTACTGTACCTTTCCCCCATACACTAGTTGCATAACATCCAATTAAAAGAGTGGAAAAATACCAAGTAAGGAGACAAATCAAATCAGCTCCCTCTTCAGGATTCAGCTTCAGAATAACCCTAGAGGACAAGAGCCTGGAGCCTACAATGGCAGTAGTGCCCCTTTTCCTGTCTCAAATAGCAAGTTCTACTTTTTTTATAAAGAAGCCAAAAATTAAACACCATGAAAAGCAAGTTAGGTTTGCTGTATGACACTATTTAGCTCAGTGGTTATATTCCAGAATAACTTTTATCCCATTTCTCTATGTTATATTAATGCTCTAGGGAACAATACCATCATCCAGTGCCCCCAGATTCTGCCTGTGCATCATGCACATTCTGTTCATACACAGCTCTTTGCACCATAAATCAGCTAATGTATCAGCACTCAGCAGCTATTGGGATTGTTTTAATTTTTTACATAACAAAACCAAAGAAAAACTCTGCAATCACAGCCAAAAACTACAGACAAGTTGTCACTCCGCTCCCCAGCCCAAAGATCTGCAGCTATTAACCAAATAAGAACATGAGAAACTATGTAAATGCTTTTTAGCCCAATTCACTACTACACAGAAATTTAATAAAAATCATTCTGTAATGAAAATAGGCCTTTTATAGTTTTAATGTGTAACTAATCAGATAAGAAGTCACTTTAAAAGAGAGCAAATTATTTAAGAACAGTGGTAAATTTTCCACTTCCTATAAAATGAAATGATTAGTTTCTGTTGATTTTTTATTTTACCTTCCTGGAAAACAACTTATTTAGAGGTATACAAAAATAAAAACTTAAAAATTAAGTAGCCCAGGAAACAGTTTACATACTTAGGATGTCGGATGTCTGGCAGGGATCGCTCCAGTGCTATGTTGTTGCTAACAAAGATGTTGAAACCATTTTCCCTATAAGCAGAATCATCATGGTCTTCCTCTGTAAGAGGGTACGGTTTCCCATGTTCACCTTTCCCTACAACAAAACAAAAAACAATTATTTGCCTCAAACTGGCAGCAAAAAATGTACTACCAGGAAAAAAAAAGTTACACTGAACTTCAATTAGTACACCATGCCTGCAACACCTCAAAGAAATGTATTGCAATGTCTTTAGCAATACTCCTGTTATTTTCAATACAAAACCAGAAAGTAGGTACAAACAACAAGATTCAAAAGCCCCTCTGAAGTCACCCAATTCATCTAACTTTCCTCTATCCAGACACACAATCAGGTTAAAGCCATTTTATATAGAAAAATTTCAGTTGTAAATTAAGCTAAGACCTTTCTTTTCCATAGCAAAATTATGAACAAATGGATCAATTCCAGCAATATGCCTTTCAGTCACTATGAGGAACCTGGTTACTGAGTTATTTTACATTACAGCACCCCTAACACCCACTCATGTTTTCAGAATGCAACTTTAGCATTGAAGTTTAGGGTGTCCAACCTTCCAGAAGAAATAATAAGGAAAACAGATGTTTTGCTCTAGGCTCCTTGAACAGCCTTGCACTCCTAGGGACAAGACAGATGTACTCAGTGTTTCCAACATCACAGCACTTTGGAGTTGGTTTCAGAAACTGGTCACTTTGTGCTTCCCCAAAGAAATTATCTGCTTGTTTCCTGGCAAAGCACAGACTTTCTATTCCAGCTTTTTATTCCCAAGTTAGTTCTCATCATCAGTCACTTGGCTTGCTTAGTACCTACCTCAGGCTACTACACCTCTATCTTTTCCAGTAAGAGAGCAGAGAACAAATAAAAGCACTTCAAAGAAAATCAGAAAATAAAAGCCTTCAATTTTCTCAACTACTTTTATTCTTTCCATTCTTGCAGTGGATGTATTCTTCAGAGTTTTAAAGCCCTTCAAGCCTACTCAGGTTCTCAAGAACATTTACTTTCCTTTACATCTCATTGATTAGATCATAACCTCTCTGTCCTTCTACCACCAGGCTCTCTCTTAGGAAAATACCTCCTCTTACCTGGGTCCTTATAGAGAAACTAATCAGAGCTGGATTCAATAAGTGATCAAGGGCATGTGATCCTCAGCTAACCAGGAGCAACTACAGTAGTGGATGAAGAGGAAAGCAACCAGAACCTGAGAAAAACATCCAGTGATATTCTTAAAGCCAGTAAGGCTCTGTCAGTGCTCTGTTTTGCACTACACAAGCAGAAAATGTTAAAAGCACAGAATATATAGTAAAAGGTGCTGTAGTGATTCAATTTCAGACTTTTTCAGCTAAAATAGTAATTTTTTAATTCCAAAATTTGTGCATATACTTACAGTTTCATTTAAATTGTTAATGAAAACAATTACTGTTACTTACAAGGAGGGGAAATGAATTCCTATCATGAAGCCCTTTCTGTTTATGCGATTTTATTACGAACAAGTATTTTGTCATTTTTATCCCCAAATGCATGCAACACACTAACATAATACAAAATCTGAGACTAAGCTTCTATGTGAATCTTTATGATTTCATACTAATATTGGGGAGGAGCTATGATTCTAAAAAAGCAGCTAATGAGTCAAAGTACTACTCCAAATTCAATGGTACAATTGTGTCAAATATGATTCATAATAAAGTAATTCTAAGCTAATGTCATTCAACCTAAGACATAGAAATTGTAGCCATTCTCTTTCAGCATATATTCTACATAGACCAAAAGTAAGTATTTTAACTGGCCATTAATAAGAGTTTTATCCAGGTAGTTACTAATATTGTGAACATTCTGAAATAAATTACCTATATGATTAAAACATACTATTGGAAATAATTTTTTTTACTATAAAATTTCCTGTATATCCCAGCTATTCACCCTGTGTAAAGAGAGGTGGATTCTTGCTTTGCTTTTCTTATATGAGTCCATTTGGCTCTTCAGGAGATGAATATTTGTCCTAAGAGTTTTCTTCACAATGCCCCTCGCCAGTGAAACTGAACACAAGCATTTTTAAAATAGTCTTCCATTCTTCCCCATCAAATATGGAGCAATAGCACTGTGCATAAGCCAAAAGTATAGATATCATGGTTGTTATCTAGAGCAACTCAGGAATGGGCAGAACATTCTCCTCTCAAGGTGTGTAAGTATTTGACCAAATTGCTTTTGTACTTACGCAGTATACCTCAGCCATGAGGTGCACTACAAGGTGTAAAGCATGACTCTTTCCTGACACTTTATTAAAATACACATAATAATAATACATATAGCATAAACAGAGGCTTATGCACTTTTTTGAATGTCGTGACTATTTCCCCAGCTTTTTCTCTTGCTCTCACCCTGCAGTTCCTCCTGATTACCTATGGATCATTAGCTAGGGGAGCCATCTATCAGATCCAGCTGGGAGCAGTTTGCTAATTTCTCTAAAAGAGCTTTGGTAAAAAGACACCACCCCTTATGAATAACCTTGGAAGGAGAAAATAGAGACCTCAAAAGATAAGCATTAAAAAAAATTAAGTACAACTTTTGGGCGATCATTAGGCTTGAATGATTCCCTTTGCAGAGAAAAGTGCCATGTATGAGCCTACTCAGCATTAAAAAAACATCAGAAGCACAGAAAACTCTCCTGTCACTGATCCACCTTCCTAGATGTCTGACAGTAATTTCTATCACTGTACAGTGGTTTGGAGGTGGACCTACATGCCAAGATAAAAAGGGGAAATTTCACAGTGCAAGAAGAGTAAAATTCTGGTGAAAAGGACCATGATTAAGTATAATTTTAAGTATAATTACTAGCTACAGAAGAATACTTTAAATCTATTGATAGACAGATGTAAGCCCTCTTATACTGTCTCTTCTGTCTGAAGGCAAAACAGCAATGCAGAAAGTGCAACAAGGCTATAAAGTACTGTAGGAACTGAGAGTAAAAAACCCAATGGTGAATTTTGTTGTCTCTTTACATCTAAAAGAGGACTCATCTAAATGTGATGGATAAAACCAACCTACCACTAAGACTTACTACTCACTCTCTGAGGCCAGTTTACAATTGCAAAGTAAAAATGACCTCATAAACTAAGGACAATCAGAAGTTTTAGTTCAGGATTTTCATTTGTCAAGGAAGGGAGAAACCCAACAGCACAAAAATAACACATAGATTCAACCTGGGCCCAAAAATCCCATCAGAATGCTCCACTGCATGGGAAGCCTTACAGCAGTGTTTAATTGAAACAGTGCTGTCTTGCCTTTGTGATTACAGAATTGTTAGTCTGATTTTTAACTCAGTAATCAACGTAAGCAAGTAGGAAAACATGCTAGATTTTCCTCTTAAGGCACTATGATGGTTTTGGAGTTAACATCTCTACATTGCTTAGTATGGTGTTATTTTAAGGGTTCTAATACACCATCTTAAATTGTTTCTCCATAGATATTCATGCTAAAAAAAAGGTAAAGTAAGATATTGAAGGCATCAATATAAAGTACTGGCTTGGCTAAGTATTAGATACTCTATAAGGCTTTTTTAGCCCTACTCAGGGATGTTACAGTCTCCTAGGAAACCATACACTGCATACCTAGCCCTAAAAATTTTCAGTTCTATGCTTGACAACTTGTGATAGCTGATAGCTCAAGGACACCTCAGTTAGGCATCTTCTGCTTATATATAATGCAGATCCAGGAGGAGAATAAGCCCTCTTGCTCAACAGAGGGTTCAAAGGGAAGACAATTAAAGTCAAACAAGAAAATAAAAAACCATTCTGTATACTCAGTACCAAAGTCTAATTGCAGAATAATGGCTCTGGATCAGCCACATTGGTAGAGTTGCCAGGTACTAAAATTATAAAGAGAACAGGGGTATTGTTGGCAAAATAGATGAACTGTAAATTGGTTTGAAAATGCAGCAGAAGTGTGCTGCACTACTTCCATATGCAATAGATAGGGGACCTTGCTTAAAACTATAAACAACAAATCAAATGGCAACAGGTTCTCATTTCAGGGTCTTTTGGGTTTTCTTCTGGGGTTTTGTTTTTATAATTCAGACAAACATTATTTATAATTCAGCAGGCATGGTAAAAAAGATTGGCTTTGCCACATAAGTTCAAGAAGCTAAGCAACTGCTTGACATCTTAACACAGGAAACCAAGTGGATAAAGAACATAAGCCATTCAGTGTCAGTGGAGAGGAACTGTGTACAAATCTGAATTATTTACTGCTTATACTCACTGCTATTAGTTTACTCAGGCATGACTGCACAGCTATACCAAGTCAAGACTATAACTCACATAAGTATTTAAGCACAGCCTTTAATTCAAGCATCCTTTAACCCTAACCCAGTAGTAGGGAACGAGAATTCTCCATGTGCTAAATGCTTTAGTACATATAAGGATTTTATTTTATACATAAACCTACAAATAATGAAGTCTTCTTACTTATAGTTCATTTTATTATTTTGGATAAGTTAATTCTGCCATTTTTCAAATATATATTAGGAATTATCTCTAAATATTCCACCAAGAATCTCCCCCAGTTTGGCTGTGCTCATCACACAAACTCCAAGCTCATCCTCTCTCATGGAAGTTTTCACAGTGAGAACAGATGTCTAATCTTATCCTAGAGCAATCTTTCAATACAGAACTGAAGTCCCATGAGGAGAGAGTGATTGTATTTCTTAGCAAAGGTAGACAGAGAAACACAAATTCCAAATGAATGCAGTCACACATCAGCCTCAAAGAAGGAGTGTGAGAAATAAAATGGGAAATAAAGATCAACAACAGAATAAAAACATTTGAGTCAGAGATCTTACATCATTTTGACACATAAATTTTGACACAACAAACCTTTTTTGATCTCTGAAATGGCAACTGGCCAATTCAGAGGGCAAAAACCCTGTTTAAAGCAATCTGTGGTATCTTTTACATAATTGATGAAGTTTTCCTATTGCAGTTGTATATTAGTCTCCCATCTTTCACTGCAGAGATCAACTTCATATTATCTAGATAAGTAAAACAGATTAGCAACTCAAACTGCCAGCACACTCGGCTTTTTTGGAAGTGCATTTCCATTTGAGTGCTAACAAAATAATTGTATTCCTCATTTTTCCTTTTCCTCACGGAAAGGAGGGCAGGGTGCAGAAATGACCTTCTCCTTTCATATTAGAAAAGGAATTGCATCTTTTGAGCAAATGCCTTTTGGGTTTTGTACATTTATGTTAATTTCCAATAAAATGGATGAAAACTTTAATTTAATAAATGCATGAATGATCTTTGACAATTTGTTACAGAGACAGAAAATTAAAACTGCATTTCTGACATTAAAGTAATTCCCTTCATATCAAAAGGAACTACCAAGCTTGCAAAAAATGTGTAGGTGTATATTTACATGTATATAAAATGGCTTTTCAGATTGAAAGTAAAGAACATTTTTCTAATTGTATAAGTAGTGAAATAATGGAATAGGCAATCCAGGGAACTGTGGTATCCATGTATAGGCATGCAAGAAATGATACCATGCCTCAGAAAGATGATTGATGCAAATCTGGTCATCTATTACGGTGGATCCCAACCTTAAATTTCTATGAATGCTATGGGAAATAGGAGGAAACTGACTACAGGTTCCCTCAGACTCCACAAAACTCGCATCAGAAACTGAAGTATATTTATCTCAAGTTTATTGTATTTTCCTAAACTTCTCAGAGTACCTCACTCAGTTGAACAATTTCATTACCCTAATTTATATAGAGAAAGGAATTTAACTGATTTTACATCAATGGAAATAGGATCAAAAGTAGCTTTTAAAAAATATTTTATCACTACCTTGTAGCAGCTTAAAAAAGCACTACAATAAGATTTACAACACTTCTAATTGTTTATTACATAATTCTGTCAAGGTCTGAGGCAATATGGAAGGCTTTTTCTTAGCATTACAGAAGTAATCAAACCTTACTTCTGCAAAAACCTTGTCAAGGAAATCCTGAACAATAAATTTTCAAGCAAGAATGAATGATTCCTTTATAAATATATAATAAAATTTATTTAATACAGTTCCAATATCGAACTATTACAGGAAGCAATCCAAAATTCACTCAGTTATCTGTTAGAAAGCATTTAAGTCCCTGCTATTTTATCTATGTTCAGATGACAGTAGTACATACAGGTTTTTTTCCCAAGGATCACGTCGTCCTTGGTAAGTGGTATAGAGATGTTATCGGAAGCAAATATGAGCCTTTGTCCTCTCTGGGTTGCTGCTAGAGTAATATGATGTCAGCAGGAGAAATATGAACTAAATTGCTTCTCTCTTCAGGAATAGCTTTATACAAATAGCATAGGTTGGGAGAAAAAGGGAGAAATAGCATTTAACTTTAAATTTTGTTATTTGACTGCCTGCTTACATCCAGAACTAAACAAAAACACCAAACAATCAAACCACAAGAACAAAAACCCAAAAAAACCTCCAATCAACCAAACAAAAAAAAAAAAAACAAAACAGAGAAGAGCATGCTCCTTAAAAAAAATTAGAACAGTACATTCAAATTGTACTGTACTTGGATCTTTGGAGTATTGTTTGCTTATCAGTCACATGAGATAAAAATCAAAGGAACCTGTTACAAACACAAAATTAAATCTCTACTTATAGCAAGCAGAGATGTGTTCTGCCATTCCTCAACCCAGAGTGGGTAGGAAGTCAGTAAAGGAAGAGCATTTCCAGGAGAGGAAATGAGAGGCAAAAATAGGAACCTCTCAAATGCACTTATTTTACAGATGTTTGAGAAGCATTTTTATAAAAAAGAACATCCAAGTGGGAAAAAAAACCCCCAAACTAAATTACAGCTTTGTAACTGTATTAAATATAATTTCCAGATTTCCACCGACTTAACTGGCCTAGGCCAACTCTTCATGTTAATTTAAGATCATAACTTGCAAGGAAAAAAGGGGACAACATTTTTTTAAGACTTCATGAAGCAGGAGAAGCTGATTACCAATATTCTGTATACATCAAGGACATGCTAGCATTTCATGTGCATTTGTTTAAAGTGGAAACAAGCTAAAATGATACAAAATGACAGTGGGTCAGGCTGAGCAGCACAAAAATGAGGAGCAGTAGTGGCAGAGAGCAGAAGAATGAATGAGTGTACCAAGTGGAGCAAGCAACAGCAACATCTGGCAGAGTGTCAAAAGCCCCAGGTCACAGCACAAAGCTCTGGAAACTTCAGCTGGGGCTTGTTGCCTCACAGGACTCCACAGTTCCCATCAGCAAGGCAGGTTTGGCTCAGGAATGGGGAACAATCAGCTGGCCGAGCAGTTGCCTTGACGAAGTCGATTGAAAAGTTATTATTGTTATAACTTTAAGAATTAGCTCTTATATGTTACTTGTTTATCTGTAATAAAATATTGTTTGCTGAGTTAATTAATTTGCAAGAAGAAAAAATTAGCTCAGTGCTCTTGAGATTAATTCTTGCAGGTATCTAGGCATTTTACTAAATGTCACTTTTAAATGCAACCTGGCCTTTACTGTTGGCAGTGTGTCCTAGCAGAAAAAGGGCATCATACAGGTAACCAATGGAAAAATCCAACTCTGTAGCTTTTAAATAACCAATATTAAATGATTGATACAGAAACAAGAAACTGTGGTTTATCTTAAATACGTGCATTTTTTTCAATTAGTCATTTTCAATTAATTAATCAATAATTAATTTCTAAATCTTACAGCCTGTGCTTTATGGAATATTAGAGTAAAGTACCCCTCCCCCTTTTCATTAATTTGAAACATTAAAAAGGCAGCCTCTAAATTTCCAACATGGACATTGCAGAGCAAAAATACAGTGTGTATGTGTCTGAGGGAAGTGATTGCTTTAAAATATATAATGAGGTAAACCAGTGCAATTGTTTTGTTTTAGCAGAAGAATGACTGCATATGAACCCTGAAAAATGAACTGTCCAAAGGCTTGAATAAATATTTCACAAAAATAACCAACAGAATTTTTCTTAAAAGATATGGCTTTTAAAACTTGCTGCAAGTACTACAATGGCTTACTGGGTGGAAAGATTCATTCTAACCCCTCATTTCCACTTTAATAAATCTAGCAAAAATAAAAGAAAAAACCAGACCGCACTATTTGGTGTGTCCAGTGTATTTAGAATGCCGCAGTGTACAATGCAAGATAAGCAGCAACACATGCTGTTTTGATATGAGTTGCTATATCACTGCAGCAGAGAAGCAATATCCTCAGTAGTATTCTGCAGGCTGAGCTGAATCTAATCATAACTCTGTAGCCAAGGGATGCACAGTACATCTTCTATTTAGTCTAACTACTTATCACCAAATGCCATGGCCACCGGAATGTTTTTTCATTTAACATTAGACTGGCTGTAGACCATTAATCAGAGCCAAACACTGAATGAGCAAGCATGTGAAAAACAGAATTCAACCATAAAAAAGGCTTCACAGTTTCAGTTAGTAACTGAAGGACCTGCTAGGATAAAAAGAATGGAACATGACCTGAAAAAAAAATCTACCAATAATAGTAAGGTGCTTGTTTCTGTACTTAAATGAATTAAGTCATACAAAATGCCTCAAGAATGGCATTCTAATAGTCTCTAATACCATAAAGTCTTATCTAATTAATGTGTATGGTCAAGCTGATATCTTGCAAAAGCTCAAACCAGTGTCCATAACAGAGTTATGTACAGGAACCAAACTGATCCACAAAATTAATGCAAAATTACAGCTGCACATGTAGTGTTTCAGAAAACCCCAAAATACAAAATGATAGGGTCATAACAGCTGTAATTAACATAAGAGTTATCCTTGCTATTTTTCTTCATTCTAAGACATATTATAACCATGTGCTGTTTACCATATACTGTCACAGGAAAACAAATAGGATGTTCCATGGAACAATTTTCTTAATATGGAATCTTTTTTTTCTTTTTTTCCTGAATTCAACCTAAACTAGCTCCAGAGCTCCAGAAGCTGGCTTTGTGTCTGCCACATGAAGAAGAAGGAATAACCTGTAAAAAATGAGTGTGAGTCAATGGTGTAAAATGATGTAGTCACTCTTGTGCATGAAGCATTATTCCATGATGTAAATCATCCAGAGAACACACGAGCTGTCACAACTCCCAGTAAATCTGGATTTAACTTGTAGGACCCCTACAAAAAAAATCCTGAAACAAAACAAATCACGAACACCTCCAAAAAAACAGCAACAAATATATAAATATACATACATACATATATGTATATCAAATAACCGTTCTTACATATGGAGGTAGTAAATATTCACAGTTAAAGTTTGAGGCAGACCCAAGAAGCAGAACTAACCCATCTGATTCCCCACATGGTGACTCAGTGGCAAGGACAAACTTATTCCTTCTGTAAATCTGAGAAGAATGCAAATAAGCAAGCAGCATTTGCTCACTTGGGGCAAGTTTCTCAGGAAGTACAGGAAAGGTTTATTCCTTTTTCAGGTCTGTTTAGATGTATACGTTATCAGCTGAGTGTGCAAATAATTACCAGGGATAATATAAAAAAGAAGCACCCCTACAAATTCAGATATACAATAATTATCATCAAGGCAAGCAATATAAACCCAGATGAGACAAGTGTCCTGGTTTAGGACAGACTGGGGAAGAAAACCTCCCCTAGAAAACAAACCTCCTTCCCCCCCTTCCCCCAACCCCGGGGTCGGGAAGGAAAACCTCGGAGGAAAGTGGAAAAAACCTGTTTATTTTACAAATAACACTCCCCAACAGGGAAAGGGAAAAAAAACAGCCCCAGATGTTACTCAGGCAGTCGCTGTGAAGGAAGGGCACTTCTACGTCTTTTGCAGACTCACGTCCCAGAGCAGGTCCTGAGCCGGTCCAATTCTTCAGGAACAGGGAAGGAAGAAAGGGAGAGAGAGAGAGAGATGGCAAAGCAGCCAGCAAAAAAAGCAAGCAAGCAAGAAGCGAGCAAAGCCGAGGCAGCCAGCAAAGCAGCCAAAGCAAAAGTAAATCAGCCGGGGCAGCGTCCTGCCGAGAGAGCGAGAGATGGGGGGGGGGCAGCGGGGGGAACCTGCCGCCCTAGACAAAACAAATTCCAAAAAGCGATTGGGATACAAGGCACCGTCAGCCTAGGACAACAAGTAATGCCATGTTCTTGGGACTGGCCTGCTTAAGTTCTTCTGCTTAACTTAGAACAAAATGCATCTTGTTCTATCACACCCAAAGTAACACTTGAATCTCAATGCTCTTCTTCTTTTTGTTTTCTTTTGACACATCAGACACATTACTCTTGTGAAAGCTTTCAATACTACCTAGTGTATCTATCACTGCACTTCCCAGCCATTGCCTTTCCTTCTTCTTATAGAAGATACTAATGCTGCTATTGTTAGTATTGCCTTTTATCAATAATTTTAAATGCATGGTTTTTAAAATGGTTTAAAATGCATTCTTTATTTTAAAGAGCCTTACAGCTGACTGACACTCCTGTGGTAAGGAGAGCTAAACTTAATGCCTGACCTGCTCTGAGCACAGCACAGCTCTCCACAGCCCTTGTCCTCCCTTGCCATTGATTCACCTCTTTCTGAATAATACAAGCCTAATTAAGGCCAGCTATTTTTCAAACGCTCAAATGACACAAATTTGAGCAAATTTCCTTACTAAAGTAAATTGAAATTTCCAGTCAATATATGCTGTTGAATCATGCAGAGGCAGAAGTGGAGACTTCATTAACCACCTTCAGCCAAGATCTGAACAGATTTTCAACTAATTAGTTTAAAACATTTTCTATTCAAAAGGACAACTCATCACTTACAGAACACAACTAAACATTTATCCCAAGGCTACATTTATGCATAATTCAGTTGGAACCCAATATGTCCATTGGGAACTTTTCTGAAAAAGTTAACTTATTAAAAACTCACATCTGGACTCAGCCAAGAGTATTTTCTGATTTTTTTTTAAAAATTGTTGATACATGGGTTAAGAGAAGCAAATAAAAAATATATTTTGAAAGCCAAAATTTTAAAATTGCAGTCTTTTTTTCTTTTTCCCAAATCTTATATAAATGACAGAACTTAATGAATATTAACAAAAGATAGACATTCAAGTTAAAAAATTTGGTTTTGAACCAAAACAATACTTACTCATTTTATCACAGACAGAAAAAAAGTGTCAAGTATCAGTCCAAAGTCTCACATGTACACAGCTCAAAATTTCAGATGTATATAAAGAATGTCTCTAAAAATTTCTTTCTTGCTGAGAAAATATTTTAAAATGTTAAATTCCATTATGCAGATTTATGATGTATTTATGCAGCACACAGTAACTGTGAATTCTACTTATGGCTGTATGATCACGAGCCCCTCAATAAATCCGTTTTTTGAGGAGAAAGATCTTTAGCAACCATGTTAAGAGAGCAAGCATACACAGCCTTTCATAACCACAAGTAACAGAGGAATAGGATGTAAATCAGAGACTTACTTTAATTGTAGGTTTCAGATGCATTACCAGAAATTCCACCATTTAATTTGTCAGGTATATTTAAAACTAGAAAAGCAGAAAGAAAAAATCACCACACCTCACATTTTCCAGAGAGGAAAAAACCCCACTTGGTTTGTCTATTTTCTTGCTATTAATTCATCTCTGCATGTCATATGATTTAACTTAGAGAAAGTGTTTCTGCATATATTTAATTTAATTTTTCCTGTACTTGCTTGAATAGTAAACCAGCACCTTTACAATAATGAGAGAAATTATGGCAAAGGACTTGGACTGGATTAAGAACTGATGTTCTACTGTGGTGATTTGACCCTGGCTGGATGCCAGGTGCTCATCAAAGCCACTCCATCACTCCCCTCCTCAGCTGGACAGGGGAGACAAAATATAATAAAAGGCTTGTGGGTTGAGATAAGGGCAGGAAGAGATCAATCACTAACTGCTGTCATGGGTAAAACAGACTCAAATTGGGGAAATATTATCTTATTGCCAAGAAATGCTCAGAGTCTCAAAACTTCTATGTATGACTTCAGAAGTGTCCAAAAAAGAAGAAAAAAAGATGAAACCATGATCTTTGTCACCGTTTATGACAGATTTTAAAAAATTGTTCATTGTATAAACTGGGGGAAAAAGTCATGTCAATACCTGGCTGAAGTGGCAGTATGTTAGTAACCTGCTTAACTTACTAATTAACAGCAGCTAATTAAAATGTCAGCCCTCCAGAACTTTAACTACTCACAGCTTTCACTCTTTTTGTGAGGCATATGAAGTTTGGATTTCTTTCCAGTATAAACATTTAGTGAAAGCTGGGAACAAAATATACAGAAAAAAAAATCCAAATAAACTAACATTATTTATTTAAAGCCTTCTTTTATTTGTGTGACAATATTAGAAATAGATTCGTCTCTCCATTAAAAAATCCTTGAAGTATTCAGTAACCAGAGTTGCTCAGATCTGGGAGGACAACAGAATTAGTATCCTTTGAGAAAGTCTGCAACTTGCCCCCTGGAGACTACTCCTTCCCCACTTTACCAGTACTCATTGTGTTTCAGATCAGTCTCATCTTTTGTCAACTGGCATGGGAAAAAAATACAAAAAGCAAGTAAAAGTACCAGCAACCTCATACACATTCACAGTAGTTTCCAAAACATATACAAGCTATCCAATAATTTAGTATGTAAAACAGAAGTAATGGTCAGGGTAACCTGAAATTACTTCAGCTATCTTTTAAAAATATAAAAATGTAAACCATTTAATGAGAAATTTCAAGAGAAAGATTGTTTCCATGTTTTAAGAATAACTATAATGAAACTTATATATGCATCTTGATTTTTTTTTTAAATCTGAGCATCTTTCCATTGAAACTCCTGGAG